>CM052298.1:5145-17385 GCA_028455765.1 Lasioglossum oenotherae | reverse complement strand
TCGGTACCTTCCCCGAAGCTTCTGATTCTCTCCGAGTATATCATCTACCCTCTATCCTACACGTGAGTGATTTTGAACGCCATCTCTAGTTGGGTTAGGTATATTGGTATATATATATCAATCGGATTCTCGCAGCGTTGCCATTTTTACCTTCAGCGCGGCTAGTACTAGAGTAGGCTGTGACAGAACTCGTCCTTTTTACTGACAATTTGAAATTAATCATTTTAAATTCAGACTACTCAATATCAGAAGGGATAATAAATGAATGAAGTAGGAAATAATGAATGTTATATTTTTTCATTTAATTTGAATATTTTTCTTTATTAGTCAGCTATTAGTAAAATTTTTACAAACCTTGACTTGCGCAAACACTGCTCGTTCTTATGCATCTCTAATTGTTGCAGGACAAATCTGATAAACAGGTTCTGGAAGATTTAACACAACAGATTTTCTTCTTGGCTTATCTTCTTGTCTTATTATACAGACCTGAGCGACGCTGGTTCGAAAAATACATGTTGCTGCTTCTCACCTTCTCTTGCTCAGTAACACTCAGTAACACTTAGTCAGTAAGACAGTAAAGACAGTCCCAGACGTCCCAGTCCCCACCACATCCACTCCGACAAAGGAGTTGCAGCAACATGTGTTTTTCGAGCCAGCGTCACCCATATTCGCCAATCACATCATCACATCAGTACTACGCGACGGTACTACTCTTAAACAAAGGTAGATTCAGGGGCTAGCAGCCGGTATCCTACCTTCAGCCTACCCTCGGCTATAGCCCTGCGCTATCAGACGGTAGAAATAGCCACTAATACGCGCGGAGAATCTCAGGTAGAAATCGAGTTAATCCCACCTCGGGTAGCTCGAAGCGTAACGTAGCTCGGAACGAGCCAATTTTCAGCTCTAGGTAGGATCTACCCACGGTAGGCCTGGTTATCAGACGTCTGACCTCAGACATTCGTCTCACAGAGAACTCACTTTTCTGTAGCACTTTTGGCACCAATTACATCCTCAAATATCTCCCAAATAAATGTTCCTCAGGCCTTGACGACATACCCCCAATAGTACTCAAACATATGCCCACAAAACTCATAACTGCATACACAATTCTATTCAACAACTGTAGAAATAAGCGGTATCTAATAAGCGGTATCGTAGCCAAACGGCAATAACGAGCGCTCTCCCTGGGACATCCGAACACCCAAAGAATAGAATTATCGCATTTGAATGTCGTGCCCCTGAGCGCGACAAGAGTTTTCAGGGACTACCGAAAACGGCGAGGAACCCACTACTAGTCTCCGGCCGCTGATTGGTGGAAGGCCGTGAGCGGAGACGCTCGGAGCGCCTATCGTAGGACGCCGCTGGCGAGAAAGACGGCGAGGATTGGACCGAGCCCGGATCTGTCAACCCGGAGAAATCGACAAGGCTGTTACAAATAAGGACGACCATCAGTCCACCCTCGTCGACATCTCATCCGGAAAATGCCATGAGAGCTACACCGGAACGGCTCGGATCCATGGATGCCGCCCAACCGCCTCATATCGGCCGGGTCTCGGAAAATGTAAAATACCGAAGGCCCGGGCCGGCAAGTCATCGAGTCGTCTCTGCGTCCAGGAACAACGTGATTGGCCCGAGCGTCGACGAAGACGAGAGTAGGGGGGAAAACTCGCTTCCGCGTTCCGAACCATCTCGAACTGGGCCACTGGGTCGAAAGACTGTGAAGTAAATACACGTGCGAACCTTTTACCGCGATATCGTATAAAGTTCTTTTGCGACTGCCGCTATATTAGCGAGATTGGTAAGTGCCGGTCAGGCTTTATTTCGATATATTTTGTGACCAGTTCGTGTTGGTTCCGGGACGTTATTTGATGTCGCGAAAATTCGTACCGCTGTGTACAGCGGATGTGCCAGCGATTACCGTCGACCATTAACGTCGAGGCCGCGGGTCGTGTCGTCGCCGAATCCTCGTGCACGAGCATTCGGGACACACGATATTCGTCCGGTAATTCTTTGGGCTGCCCTCGGATCGTTCCACGGCGGGACGACGCGCCATATCCGTTTCAAACCTTCCGCCGTTCGCACGTTTCGCCCAGTCTCGAATTAGGAACGCGTACGTTACCGGAGCTCGGTTGAATTCGTGCCTTCGAGGCCTGTATTTCACGCGAAGCCCTGTGGCGACCGAGCTCGACGCGATCGAAAATATTCCGCGCGATCGGCCGAACAGCCGCCGTCACTTTCGTTTTCGCGCCGGCGAATCTATTGACTACCGCCGGCAACGGCCGGCGGATTGTACGACCATCTCGTTTTTAATAAACGACATAATTTTGCCCTAAAACGCTCGTGTGGTTTATTCTCTCGTGAGAAACGTTCCCGTCGCGGGGAATGTCCCGTTCCTTTCCTCACGTGGAACTCTGGCCGTATTCGTAGCCGTCACCGGCCAGAACGATCCTCGCCGATTCGAAATATTGTTGAAATTCGAACACATCGTTCGATAGTTTCGATAGGAAAACTGCTAAAGTCCTCCCAATTCTAAAGAAAGGAAAACCCCCAGAAGATGTCTCCAGCTATAGACCTATTAGCCTCACCCCGCCATAAGCAAAGTCTTTGAAGTCATCATACACAACTCTATCATCCAGCACACTACAGATAACAAAATTATCCCGGATACTCAATTTGGGTTTAAACACAAACACTCAACCATCCACGCAATTCACAAAATCACAAACGACATCACCACCCATGTGCACAATAACAAAATAGTTGGAGCCTGCCTCATAGACATAGAAAAAGCCTTCGATTCTATATGGATAAACGGATTAATATACACGCTAAAAGAACTCAATTTTCCCACTGACCTCATCGAAATAATTTGGAGAATGGTCACAAACAGGCGCTTTGTCACTTGGAACGGAGATCTACTCTCAACTATAACATACATAATAAAGAAAGGTCTCACACAAGGTACGGTCGTCTCCCCAATACTATTTAATATTTTCACCCATAACATCACAAACCTATTCCATTTCAACACTAACAATAATACACACTCAGCCACATATGCAGATGACCACATAATACTAACAGCAGACAGTCACCCTGATATCGTACAAGACAAGCTTGGAAATCTTGTCAATCAATTTAACCAACACTACCTAAACTAGAACCTAAAAATAAACCCATCCAAATGTGTGACCATCCTCTTCCACAAACCACTCAGATTCCTTAGCAGCTCCAAGCGATTCCACATCAACAACTTCCGCATTACAATACAGAACAACAATAACACATTCACTATCCAACATAAGAAAAGCGTCAGATACTTAGGCGTACACCTAGACTATCTCCTTAAGTACAACATACACATAAACACACAATTGCAGAAAGCCACCAATATCTTCAGAAAACACAGCACACGTTTCTTCCACAAATACCTATCACACAAAGCGAAAATAATTTGCCATCTCCTACTGGTAAGACCGATAATAACCTACACTGCCCCCATATGGTGGAACTTGAACGCAGCAACCATGGAAAAGAAAGGAACTGCCTCAGAGTCGCTTTACACATATACAGAAAAACATTTCATCAATAACAAAACTTTATACAACCTAGCAGAAATCCCTCGCATTGACAACCACATCCTCAAATTAATACGAGATTACTTTGGTAGCATACCAAACACAGAGAATAAAATCCTCACTGACCTAATGAATATCAACCCACCTGACATACAAGAAAGCCTTCAGTCGGGATATATCACCCCACAACCATTCATATACCTAGACAAAAATGGCCTAATCCAAGATAGCATGAACATCCCATTAATTTATCACGCAGTTAGAAACAGAGCGGACAATACTTTTAAATACAACCACACCACGAAACTCCCAAACATAAAGTACTCCACTATTATACCCGACAGAGACAGAGACTCTCACCGCCTGTCAGAAAAGAAATATTGGTGGTTAACAGACGATGCCAAATTCATCGACGAGCTGCGAAGACGAAAACGCAGAAGATCCGGGCAGAGGCGCTCAACCTAATATAAGCAATTAATATAAGTAAAATAAGTAAGTCTTGCAATAACCATGTGCAATTTATTTAATCTTAATTAGTATACAGGGTGTTTACCTACAGGTGGGAGAAAATTTAAGGGGTGGTTCTCGACGATAATATAAGACGAAAATGAAGAATAAAAAAATTGCGATTTCGTCTTCGTTATTTAGTTATTAACAATTAAAAATCCGCCTGAAATGCTGCAACACTTCTAACAAAAGTATACGTTGCGTACGTCACACAGGCGCGCGACAGTCTCGTATCAAGTGACAAACGCATGCATACCTTGGTTCTCATATGGGGCCCCAGCGAGGTGAAAATGTTTAAAAAATCGTTGGACGACATTGAACCTACCTACTCGTTAAAATCCACAAGGGCATTTCTAATATCCGCCCTATGGAATTATCGGGTAGAAGGGGTCAATGCCCTTTCACTTTTAAATTCTTCTCACACATATCCACAAATCCTTATCCTGCACTATAATTGTTCATAACACTGTGCTTAATGCTAACGTAACTACAGACAGGTGCAGGAACAGGTACAGACAGGTATAGACAGGTACAGGAACAGCTACAGACAGGTACAGACAGGTATAGACAGTTACAGCTACATACAGGTATAGACAGGTACAGGTACAGATAGGTATAGACAAGTACAGGTACAGGTATAGCGCGTGTACAGGTATAGTGCATGTACAGTATGCAATGTGACGGCTGAATATCATATCAATGGATCTTTATCTCAAGATCGGTCGACGCGTTTCTTTTACACGTTCACGATTAATTTCTGAATATTGTCTTGAAAGTTTATTCCGAAGTTCTTCAGCCGATCGTCGAACACTTTGTGCAATTTCGATCGTATGGATGTCTGTGTACGACTCATAGCAATTTCATCTTGCAAACATCCCATGTAATCATCAAACGTTATTGTTGTCCTTACAACGATAGATTTTACACCTTTTGGTTTTTGTATCAGATTTTCCCTCTACACGCAATGTGTACATTTTTGCTCTCAGTCCGACAAAGTTCGTCATTATCATCCCATTGTTCTCGTCTTTCATCAAGCCGGGAACCTTTTTATTTACAAGTGGGAAATTATACCTATTCTCTATCGGATAATCGCTTGTGTCGAAACAGTTAATATCGCATCTCATGGTTTCATAAATGACCTCACACATAATATGATAAATTAAGCTGTCGGTGTCTGTGTACATTACCTTACAAGTTTTACCATATCGAGGAACCATGTACTTATGATGAAATTCGTACAAGCAGGGGTCTTGGATATATCTAATATGCACATATCCACATACATTGGTTTGTTGAAAAAAGTTTTCGGAAAATACACAGCGTTTATGGAAATTTGGTTTCGCGATCATTGCCTCTGCACCATGTAGCCCATCCCCAATGTGTCACGAGTTTTACGTCTACATGATTCCGAACATTTTTCCATAGTTTTATCGAATACCGCGTTGTTCATCAATTTGTACAAAATTTCTTTTCATAATCATTAGTGGCATTTGTTCTAAACAGGGTATTTAATTCTATGTATTCGCGGAGCCATGGTGACTCACAGTGGGCTGGATCGAGAAATATAGTGACATTTTGTTATAACTCTTGTACCATAAGAGATATCGGGATGAAATTTACACTAAAAATCATTTTAAAAATATCCAATTTTAACTGTTGACAAATAAAATTTTTTCTATTTTGTTGAACAATAATTGTTAATTAATTTTCATTGATTTTTTGTATTAAAATAAAATTGTTTAAGTATAATCTCCCAAACTATTTTTTACTTACTAAATATGTATTTTATATTTTCATTTCATACATGTAATGTTTTTATAGAATACGTAAAATATAAATTCGAGGAGGTAAAAACACCTCACAAGCGTGTCAAAAGATATTTTTTATAATAATTTATAATAATTATAAATAATTTTTCAATTTAATTGTTTTAAGATCATGTTCATTCTATATATTACAACCTTTGTTATTTCGTATTATTTCATGTATGTGTAATGTGTTTATGACAGATAAAAATATGAACAAAAACATAACAAATATAAAAGACAAGCCAATTTAATCTTAGCAAAAACGTTTCTAAATTGATGTTAACAGGTAAACTTTTGGTAAATTTGTTTAGTTTAATTAATTATTAAATCTGCAGCTTCTGGATATCTGCAGGCATAAAAACTGAGATTAAAATTATTACATTCAATATTGTCACATATAAAATGTAATCTAATTAACATACTACTTTATCTGCTTAGATAAAGTAGCATAAACATCTCGCGTCTCGTTAATCTAAACAGTTCGCTAGAACAATCTCTTAATTGTTAACTATGATTCAATGACAGATATATACTTACCCAAAAACAGTGATACTCACTCAGAAAAACTAAGAAACTCTTACTTAGTCCAGTTACATTATTACCGTTCGTTATGTTTTTAACAATAAAATTAATGGATTAACTATATTATTGTTAAAAATTACACACTTGTTTTAGGTAGGTACGAACTTTTAATGCAATTGCAAAAATATTCAAATTTGGATGGTATTTAAGTACTATATGTGAGTTGCTATGCGTCAGGTGATACGTCCGGATAACTTTAAATAATCATAATTTCCAAGATCGGATCGGTTCGGATATGATTTTTGTGGGGATATGTAGAGGAAGGTCTAATGAAAATGATTTGTTTATCCGGTTAGGTCCAGTTAGAGGTCGTCTAAAGATACACCTTGCAAATTATAAGAAAGTATATAGATTTTATAGTATTTCATTAAATATTAATTCTTAATACATTGCGCACAACCATCCTCAACTAACAGCGTTAATTGTTACCGCAAAAGACTGTTTTTCATTTACACAAACGACCCAGAATAAATATTAAATAGGGTAATCAGGATGAAACCGATGAAAAGACCTTGATGAAAAGAAGCAATTTTTTGGCTGAAAAATACTGCATCCCAAAATGTCTATCTTTGTGAATTTATATTAACTACAGTTTTTTGTGAACGAACATTAATTTTTCAGCTTCGATGTTGATGAACATTTAGGAGGCAATATAAATTTGTTAGAAATCGATATGAGAGAGAGAGAGAGAGAGAGAGAGAGAGAGAGAGAGAGTCGACTCTTTCGTGAAATGTCACTAAATTTCTCGATCCAGCCCACTGTGTTAGTAATTCAAACCTAATTTTGTATATTTTAGCATAGCATCCCACGTGAAACCTGGTAAAGTGCAATAATATGCTGGATCTAAACCGTAGCTCTTAACGCAAGTTTTATGAAAATTTTCAAAAACATCAACCAGTAACCAAACATCAGCTTTCAAATACAGATCGCTGTATTCACCCAAGGTTTTTATGTTGAAACGCTTCCACACATTCTCGGCATGCGCATAATCACTAGACTGCGGATTTTATGTATTTATGGCAAAAATGAATATGTGCAATTTAAAGCAGTGGACAAGTTAAAAGGATTTAAAAATATCAATTTCAGCTAATTAATATCATTAGAGAAAAAATTATATTTCTATTTGGCTCCTATGTTGTGCAATTTATGAAGACAATTTTTATTTTTCATAAAGATCCGCAGTCTAATAATCACGTTAGGATACGGTTTCGCCTGTCAACGAACTGTAAAATGACTCGAGCGGCGGCAAACAAAGCGTCTAATTTATCTACGCAATCGAGGTATTCGTATGGAAAGACACCCTTTCGCGTCAACAACATGAAATTTTCTATGGAAAGATTTTGAAATTCGGAACGCGTAAAATTGTCAATTTGTTTGTGTCGAGGAAAGATGCTAATTTGTCGAGACTTGTATTCAAAAATTTTTGTACCAATCGATGAATCGTAATTTAATAGAATTACGCGAATCTGATTGCTGATCTTCAACATTTTTGTAAATGAAATATACTTTTCTTTAGTTATTAGTAATACGTTGACACTACCTTCAAACGCATTAGCTATTTCTTCGATAATGAAATGTGAATCGTACCCGGATAAATTGTGGAAAACTATGGGAAGGCAAAACGAATTTTTGTAATTTAAATTGCAATCTTGATGCGTGGGGCCTATATATCGTCCTGTTAGATGACACTGATCGCGCACCCGTATATCATTTTCCTCACATGGGTTTTCGCAAATGTTGCAATGCGCTGCGTTGATAAGTGCCTCGCACTGTTCATTCGTTAGCTGTTTCATACTTTATCAAATAAAAAATTATAAGAAAGACCTTATTTTTTATTTAAAACCAATCCTCCTCCTCCGCCTCCTCCTCCTACTTATACAATTAAACTCGTATTTATTAAAAAGAAAACAATTACAATAATAATATCGCCCCCTCCGCATACAGCGTGATATTTTTTACATTAGTGAAAAGTTACTCTTATCCACTCTTTAATTATAGAAATATACAAGTATTAAAAAAAATAATTAAAATATAATTATTGCAGCGAATTTCTTGTCAATTTGTCTTCATTATTTTTGTTTCCTGCGAACAGACAGATAGACAGTTATTTCAATTTTTCGAATTTCTCTTCAATTTCAAAACTTCATTAACAACTTTAATTTCTCAATTACAACTTCACTTTCAACTTCAATTTTTCATTGTCAATATCAATTTTTCAATTTCAACCTGAAGTTTTCAATTTCCACTTTAATTATTGAGTTTCAACATCAATTTCTCAAATACAACTTAAATTTTTCAATTTCAACTTCTAATGCACGTAGAAGGTCCCCCTTTTCGGTTTTCCGCTTATATCTCGGAAATTATGCGTCCTAGCGATAAGACAATTCTATACGAAATTAAAGGTGACAAAATGTGTCATTAAATTGACTGCATACAGTTTTTCACTATCTTGCATAGTTTCCGAGATATCCGCGCTCAAAGTTCACTAATTGTGCTGAAGAATTCTGCATTAAACGTTCCACCAATGTTTTCAGCTCGATGGAGAAATGATCACTCAAATACGAATTTATAACGTGGGCCCAAGCTAAATTTTTCAACGTTGGAGCAGTCGTGTCACCGTTTTCCTCCGATACGTTCATTTCACACAAGTTCATCGAACGATATGCGAAAAACCGTCACGTATGGAAAATGGTTGATTTTGAATCACAACACGCTAAAACCCTTGCAACGATGGAACATTCGCTAAGACTTTGCATTCCATCACACCCTGTTCTTTTATTCTTACCATCCCCACCCACTACAATAAAAAGATGGATGAAATGATTTGAAATGCTTAATGAGCGTTTCTGGTAGCTGGACGGCGATGACAGACGGAAACAGCGGTCCTCTTACATCTTGCATTACATCGATAACAAGACGCGAAAAGATAAAGACGTTCATCACACTCCCGAGATTGTGAGATTAGACAAGACGTTCGTTGAAACCTCCGTTCGTGAGAAAACCGTTGGTCCTCAAGTTTGACAACTCAATGCCGTAAAAATTTTTGGCTGGCTGTATGGTCATCTTACATAGATAAGGAGACGCGAAAACATATCACGAAACATGTTCGGACACGTTCCCAGTGATCCCCCCCCCCCACCGAGCTTCCGTAATAACAGGAAACTGGTCTTGAACGCAATACCTGGAAACTGTCCTTGAAAAGGAGTATCATGTTTCAGAGTGAGAAACCGACGGGTCCAGCCGTGAGAAAACCGTTGGTCCTCAAGTTTGGCAACTCGATGCCGATAAAAATTTTTGGCTGGCTGTAGGGGTCCTCTTACATAGATAAGAGATACACGTGGATATTTCAGAGGGATCGCTGATTCCCCCCCCCTCCCCCCAAAATATGACGCAATAATTTTTTATAAAAAAATATGACGTAATAATTTTCATAAACAATATAACGTAAAATATGCTTGTGCAATACCGCTCGGCGGTACCGCACTCCCGTGAATTGGAAAGTTCCTCAGAACCGCCTGATATTTGAGAAGTGAATTAGAACCCGCCTATATACCCTACTATACTGGTTATTGGGCAGATCATTCAAAGTTTTTTCGGACCACAAACCATTGCAAAAAATGAACATCAAAGTACGAACAGACGAAGAACTAGGGGATTTAACACAGTATTTATCACAATACAATTTTGAAATAATATACAGCCCAGGCAAAAACAATTTGGAAGCAGACTGCCTAAGCAGAAACCCGGTGCTGGAAACACATGAAAATAAAGAAGAGGAATTAAAAGTTTCAAATTTCCTACAACTAAAAGATATCGCAGAAGATCAAGAGAAAAACTTAGACTTGCAAAATAACAAGGATAAATTAAAACGGATGAATGGCCTGTACTACAAAAAAGTGAAAAAGAAAGATAAAATTATATTATCAGAAAACTTCAGTAAAGAACTACTAAAGAGAATACACGAAAATTTTTGTCACATAGGAACAAAACAAATGGAATACAAAATCAGACCCCATTATACAGCAAAAAATTTAACGGAAAACATAAAAAAAATTTGTAAATGCTGCGAGATCTGTGTAAGAAATAAATCGAGAGGACAGAGTAAAATTGGTCTAATGTCTCAATTAGGCCCCGCCAAAAGCCCATTTGAAATAGTTTCCATCGATACCATTGGTGGCTTCGGTGGCTCACGATCAACAAAAAAATATTTACACCTTCTGGTGGATCATTTTACGAGATTCGCATATATTACAACATCGAAAACGCAAAACTCTAATGACTTCATTAAGTTAACTCAGAGAGTACTTGAAAATAACAATATCGGAATGATTTTAACAGATCAATACTCAGGTATAAATTCCAACGAGTTTAAAAACTTCTTAAATGAAAAAAATATACCAATTATTTTCACAGCAGTGAATGCACCATTTTCTAACGGTTTAAATGAGAGACTAACCAGACACCAATAAATAAAATCAGATGCAGAATAAATGAGAATAAAAGAAAACAACTAGCGTGGACAACGATAGCACACGATTGTATAAAAAATACAATGAAAACGAACACACAGTCACAGGATTCCCCCCAGAATACCTATTATACGGTACAGATTTTTCAACGTTACCAGACGAATTAAAACAGGAAAAATCAATCGATGAGTTAAACCAAGACAGAAAAACTGCTCTAGAAAATAGTATAAAATACCACGCTTATAATAAACAAAAATTCGACAAAGACAGAAAGGACTACACATTTAAAATAGGACAGCAGGTATACGTCGAAAATGGAAATCGCCTGAACAGAAAGAAGCTAGACGAACTAAAAATTGGACCATATAATATCCTGGAAAAAATATCAAATTCAATTTACAAGGTGGATACAGGTCATAGGAAATCAGAGTCGAACCTATTTCCCATCACTAAACTTATCCCAGTTTCGGACTCCGTTAACATAGAATAAGAAGAGGAAGTTTGAAGGTCGTGAAAATTTGATGGTCAAATTTCCTCCTCGAGGTGGGGAGATGTAAGGAAAGTACATGGACTTTCCCAATACATACTAATTGAATCGTCCCGCGTAATTACGACGGTCGGTAAGCCAAACATCTACAAACACACCAAGGAGAACAAGGTGAAGGTGATGACGAGAAACACATGAAAGACAATAGTATACCAACGTTAAGCGAAGAAAGTATAACGATAAGAAAGTGTAACTGTAAGAAAAGAACAGAGTGAATAAGAAACATCGAATGTTGTTTCTTTGATTACAGGTATACTTTGTGACGTGTAATTATTAGTTTATTAGCTTTAAAATAATAAATTTTATTCTTTGATTACAGAGAAACAATTCAGTTGATTATTTACATAACCTAAAAATTTCAACCCATTACATGTATATCATTTTTTTCTTTAAACAATTTAGTTTGTTCTTTGTTTACATTAAATTATAGTAGGAACATTTTAAATATATGTATTTTCAAACGGTCTTAGAAATGTTTTTTTAAGCAATAGTATCTCTGACTACGAAAGGTATAATTTTCCTTTCGCCGTCGTGGTCATTCAGGGCTTAAATGGACCCCTACGTTTAAGTCTATTTGCAATATTATAGGACACAATATAAATATTAAGGTATACTTATTTTTTTATCGATAAATATAATTCCTAATAAAAGAAATGTTAGAAACGCGATAAAGAAAACTGGAAATACGTTTGTGGCTGTTTGTTAATTGCAAAATGTACCTACCAAGGTGTAATAAATGAGGAATAAAT
>CM052297.1:14327614-14341023 GCA_028455765.1 Lasioglossum oenotherae | reverse complement strand
CCTACTATGCGATTCTTATAGAGTTTTTCGCACTGATTCCGAATCTGTCCTTAATTATTTTTTACAAAAGTTAGTTTAGGTGGTGAGCAACCCGCGGCGTATTGTGAACCAAAAGTGGAAACGTAAGACTACGTGCGGGCCGCAAACGGCAACGAATGCAACATTAAATACTTTGTTGCGTCGCGCAGCACCGGATTCCGGCGGGCTGCAGGCAGTTTGCTAGCGAGCCTACGGGTTGCTCATCACTGCAGTGCATCTTTTTCGGAAACATTAAGGGCCCGTTCAAATTTCAAACACGGCGGAATCCGCGCGTTTTGACCGCACGATTTGAACCGCGCGGACCTTATTTACATTAGCATCTACGTATTCGTTCACACGCATCAGCGCGGTCGAGCAATCAAAAACAAAAATCGCGCGGTTTCCGCCGTGTCTGAACTGGGGCTAAAAAACAAAAATCGCGCGGTCGTAAACGCGCGGTTTCCGCCGTGTCTGAACTAGGGCTGAATGAAGACCTACAACATTTATGTAATACGTATTACTTATTATACATATTATTACATATACCATACATACAACCGAACTATAGCCGATACAGAACCAAAAAATATTAGTTGCAGAACTGCAAAACCGATATGAGACCGATACGGGACATATTATAGGTTCGGACGGTTCGGAAGTCTGAAGAACCGGAATATCGGTTCTCAGGAACCGTAACCGTAACCGATAAAAGCCAGTACCGATATTCTCATAACTGTTATAACATTTTTTCGGTTCTTCATAACTGTTTCAGTCAGAATCGATATATAACTGTTCCAAACAGTTATTTTCAGAACCGTTTCAACTCCTGTACTCAGGTAAGCATTGTCGTAGCGGATAAGTATTAAAGGGGTAGACTCTTTTCCAGGATGGCAAGGGTAGGGACGCGCCTTCTTATTTCTTCATAATGTAATGATGGGGTTTTTTATTTTTCTGTATGCTTCCAATAATGCAAATTACGCTGCCGAATAAAGCAAATTACGCCTCGTAAATGTAAAAATAGGACTTTTGAGGGCGACTGCGGTCTAGATTGATCGTTTATCTAGTGCTTTTGACCACTGAAAAACCCCTAAAGCAGGCATGCACAACTCGTAGCTCTCAGAGCGGCTCATGAACTGGCAAGTGGCTCCCGGCTGCTCTCGGAGCCGAGACCTAGCTCGGACGTACGGAAGGGGAACACGTATTTACAATATTGTAGTTCTCCCCACCCTATGTGTGACAACCAGCTCCCAAAACGTCCAGTTGTGCATGCTTGCCCTAAAGCTATGTTGGCTCTCTTCACATTTTCCCTTATATACCTTACCATATTCCCGTTCCTTTGGAACATTATCCCTAAGTAGCAAAATTATCTGATCACATCTAGACCCTTTCCCTTCCAGTTCCACTCCGCTTTCTTGACCTTACCTCCTCTTGTCAGAAATACCATCACTTTCACGTTCTTTTGTACTTTTGCTCGACGATACGGCCGAATTGGATGGATTATTTGAATTATTAAAACTTCGCCGGTTCTTCAAATTTTCACGCGAACTCAGCGGCGCATCTAGTCACGGGCTTCATAGGCTGCAGACCAGGGCCCTCTTTGCGGTCAGAAAAATAAAAATAAAAACGATTTAAATTAATCACATAAAAAACAATAAATTATTTAAAATTTTGATACTCGAGTTCATTTGGGTCAATTGGGTAGGCCCGCAAACAGTGTTAGCCCAGGGCACCAAAATTAAAGGTCTGCCGTAGGTCGAACTTGCTGCATGATTTATTTCAATTTTCCAGTATTGTATAACCTTTTAAGATTACCGGGCAGATGGAATAATTCGTGTTTAATTTCTTCTAAACGTTATAAGACCGTATTCCTTCAGGTTTGCCGAACCTTTGATCATAACTTGCGCATTGAAAGATGAAGTTAGTTAACAATTTCTTACAGAACTACTCGTAGGGTCTCAGTAATTGTAGAATAAGACATTTGAAATGGATCATTATGAGCATTTATTTAAGGTTATGGTAGTGACATCGTACAAATGTAGTTTTTCGAAGTGTTTGCCTCCGCTTGGGATACTATAGCATACATTAACTTACAAATTGTGTTGGATTCCGGAGTGAAGCAATCGAACACAAGTTAATATTATATTATAATTGCGCTTTATTCGCGAGCAACTTTCTCCATTTCACAATTTATTTCGAAGAATTATAACGTCGCGTCGGCGCGAATATCAATGGTACATGATTGATTTAGAAATGCTCTGTATCTGATGTAGGAAAATGCTGATTTCTTAGCGTTCGTACCCCAATACAGTTTTGTTCCGATATAAGGCAAAGCCTCGGGACCGGCCTTCGCCGTATTTCGGATCGGTGTACCTATGTGGCTTGTCTTTGTTCTTGGGTAGCCTGAGAGAGAATACGGAGAATGAATGATAGGCGGCAGGTAGCGGGACACCATAAAGTTCTCGGCCGAGCAACGATATATTTCATTGGAAATGGATAGAGCATGCATAACCCCTCTATCTGGCACTTCCCTTGCGTAACCAGAAATTTTTGCCTTTCTCCTAATAATTTATGCCCTGTTCCTATGTTATCCAATAGATTTGGACGAGAAGATGTGAGAAATCCAAATCTCGATCCTGGAGGATCAATGGTTCCAAAGTTATAAGGTTAGCGCCGACATGTTTTGTGTAGTGATGGTCGCGCGCCGCTTACCGAGCGAAGCCGCTAGGTGGCTCCACAAGCACGCGCTGACGTTGATCCAGTGTCGCCAGATACTGCCGAGACGGGCACCAGAGGGGAATACAAGTACCCCTCTCTGATGAGCAGAGTATGCGTTGTGTTGTATTACTCTACTCTGGTCATCAAACAGGGGGTACATCATCTCACCGTGATTCCCCTCATCTGGCGACACCGTATTGATCACGTACCGTGCTGAGATCACAAGAATTTCCCTGACAGGAATGCAGTGACATATTATCGGCATTACCGTCTGCTTCTGCTGCCACCCAGTGGCTCCGCTCGGTAAGCGGACGCGACCATCATTACACACAACATGGCGGCGCAAACGTGTCAAAAACATTGGAAATCGCTCAACTTTCAACACTTATAGCTTTTAAACCATTGATCCTCCAGGACCGAAACTTGGATTTCTCGCATCTTCTCATCCAAATCTACTGGATAACATAGGCAAAGGCAAAAATTTCTGGTTACGCATGGTTAAGAGCAGGCCAACTTCAAAAGAAGAAGAGGGTATAACGATTTCCTTGTTTCGGAACAAAGACCGTTGCTTTATATCGGAGCAAAACTGTGTTGTATACACTAGGTACGAACGGCGAAGAATAGGGAAGGGGCGAGGATGATTACCCTGAAGATGTCTCGTACAGGGTGAGTAATGCGGGGTCGTAAGTCCTGATGTCTCATTGTGGACAGTGAGAGGACCGTGGTGAGAGGACAGTGGTTGGTCATCCAAGAAATCTTCTACAACAGCTTGAAGCATATTCCGCGGAATGCTCTGTGCTTACAGGTTTGTCTTGGCTGGAAGAATTTTTCGTTATGTCATCCAAAATGTATTGCAGCGCTCCATGCAGTTGCTAACAATGACTTACCGTTTAAATGAAAATATTTATAAACAAATACAGTGTCCTGCGTAACGGTCGCCACAATTTTTCGGGCACTTCCGATAGTCAAATAAAAGGATGTTTGGAACAGAATTACTTAGTTGTTAACCAGCTACAAATTGTAATAGAAAAAACTCAAAACAAGAATTAGTTCATGAAATCTTCGCTTTTTAAAGTGGTACTACCTGTTTTTTAGTACATAATATTATTGCTTACGTCAAGACTAGTTTAACGGCCTAGTAAACTATGACCTTGACATGACCTTAACAATAAGGCAGGCTTCAGTTGTTGACATTTCTCTCGGGAGATCAATATCTTGACCAATATTATGGCGACAGTTATGTGGAACACCCTGTATATTAATATTAATTATGAAAAAAATTATAACATAATTTAAACTTGTCAGATAAATGTGGAATTAATTTAAAACTAGATGCAATCAAGGAAATCATCTTGAATAGTAATCGTAAAACGTTATTAATCAAAAAAGTAATTCAACGACAAAAAAATTCATAGCAAACACATTTCTAGGTTGCACCAAAATGAACGATTGCCATGTTACTGTTCCCATGCAAGAAAATATTCCACATCTGTTCTACGAGATGAAATACTGATATTTTTCACGTTAGTAGTAAACAATTCGGACGGCTGCAGGAAATGCAAATAAACGTTCCGAACGCACTTAATGAAACAAGCCAGTGCGGGTAAACAAAATATCCGTGTGCTACTCCTCTGTGGTAGATGCGGCGGCTGTAGCTATCGCTCCTATCGTACTAGTCAACTCTGAACTACCTTTTGTTTAGAGCTACTGACGCAACTTGTTCATTGGACTGTAGTGACATTATTGGACAAACGCTGTCCAAAATTATTATGCGTTAGTTCTGTGGAGATAGCGATTGATATGATGAGCAAAATGTTTTAACGATATGTGAAAGAAGAGTGGTTTGGGTCTTACATTTAGCGACAAGCGTCAAGTGGCTAAGGGCGCCAAACACAAGGCGTAGAAAAGAAATTAACAATAGTCTTGGTAAATATTACACTAACGGGAGGCACCTCGGATGACCTTGACTCTTACATATGTTGTCGAGGACAACATTTTGAACAACTCTTCTTTATACATCTACCCGTCGTTAGGACTTAGTATCCGAGATAATCTCAAACAACTATTGCTGGTACTGAATTGAATTTTATGTATTGATGCACGCCCCGTGGCAACGTAAGCATTAAGGTGGACCTTTTTTTCGACCATGAAATTTTGGACACGACGCCCCCAATATTGCTCCATTTCATGAAAAATGATATATCCAAAGTTTTACATCAATCGGACGAGGGACGGTCTCCGCATTAGGGTGGACCTTAGCTGTACCATGTGATATTTTTTTGCGAGATTTTTTTTACGACACCCTCTAAAATTGTGCCATTGGGTAAGAAAATAATTCCTGCAGAAGATGAAGTTGATCGGGTAAAGGCAAGACGTGCCAGTTTGACTTTGAATGTGCGAAAAACATGAAATTTTATAGGAATGGGAATATTTGTTGTTTTTCGCAACTTCAACGTCAATGTGGCACGTCTTTCCCTTATCCTATCAACTTCATCTTCTGCAGAAATTATTTTCTTACCCAATGACATAATTTTAGGGGAAGTCGTGAAAAATATCTCGCAAAAGAAATTTCATCAGGTATAGCTAACGTCCACCCTAGTAAGCATACTCCCGGGTAGTGTTACATTGGGCGGCCTGCGCGCGCATACGCGACGATTCTAGCGTCAGTGAAGTACAAAGTTAGGTCACCTTGGTCACCCCGCATAATTTCGCCAAATGTTTTTTTTATGGAAAGGTCACAGATGCGCAGGGTTCATGGGGAAGAGCAATTACAGTTGTTCGGTATTACCCACGAAGGCCAAGGTATTTACATAGTGTCGCGGTTAAACGGTTTTGAAGCATTTCGGCCGTTGCTTAGGACTGTAGGACTGCATTTGGTCGCGTATGCGCGCGCAGGCCGCCCCATCTAACAACACTACCCGGGGCAGCGCGACGTCTGTTTACTGTTTTCGTAAACACGTTGTGGAAATCAGAAAGAAAATAGGGTCTCACTCTGGTCATACATACAATAAGATGAGCTTTCAAGCTTGAGAGAGTACTCCTTTTTTTATTCTTTATTTATAGCCCGAGGCTATCTCTAACCTTTTCTAACACCTCCTGAACCGAAGATCGGTGCAGTTCCCAAGACTCGCGATCCACATTTCTTCGAAATCCTAATCCAGACCTAATCCTAAACCTAAATTCTAGAAATCTTTTCTGGTATTGAATCTCCTATGTACTTCAGTGGTTAGCAACCCACGGCGTATTTTAGGCCAAAAGTGGAAACATAAGACTACGGCAACGAACGCAATATTAAATACATTGTTGCACGTCGCCAGCTCCAATTTCAGTCTGTGTTTACGCTACGGTCTCCTAATGCCTCTTTAACTAATTTATTAGTTTGTGGGAAGTATTTATCTATTATTTTTTATTATGAGATAATAAATGTAAACACAATAATACAAAAGTACATATTATATACAGGGTGTTCGAAAAGTCGGGAAACGGTCGAATATCTAAAAAATAAAGCATTTTAGAGAAAAATGGTTCAGACATGTATTTTATGGTTTCGCAAGGGCTATAAGATGGTGCCATTGGGTTGACCTTGAAGAGTCATTTCTAGGTCACGTGAAGGTTACCTCAATTTTTTAAAATGGCACCCCCTATTTTTTATTACATATTCTTGTAGATGATCTCGAGAGCTTTCCAAAACACTATAATCAAATGTTTTTTCATAAATTACTTTTCGAGTTATAAGGCTTCAAATGTACAATACCGCCGGCATTAGCGTTAACCGAGATGTACCACGTGGAGGTTGCACGGTCGGATTTACATCTCGTGTGTGTGTGTGTGTGTGTGCGTGTGTAAACGGGTTTTTTACTGAATTAAATGTTCGAATTGTCTTCCGTCTGCTGCGTGACAATGACCTAATCGTAGATAAAATTCATTTAAAACGTTTCGTCTCATTTCTGGTGAGATAAGATTTACTTGGTGCAGTATGCGTTCCCTAGGGTCTGCCAAATTAGCAGGTTTCGTTACGTATACATTGTTTTTAACATACCCCCGTAAACAGTAGTCCAATGGAGAAAGATCTGGTGATCTAGAGGGCCACTTTATTTCTCCACGTCTTCCTATCCATCGGTTTAAGAAAGTATTAGTTAAATATTGACGCACTGTGTGGGGTATTACTGCATAGTGTGGCGGTGCACCATCTAATTTTAATATTTGTATCGGGTGAATCCGATGTGCTGAAGATGTCGTTAAATAAATAAAAAAATCAAATTAAAAAACGCATACTGCACCAAGTAAATCTTATCTCACCAGAAATGAGACGAAACGTTTTAAATGAATTTTATCTACGATTAGGTCATTGTCACGCAGCAGATGGAAGACAATTCGAACATTTAATTCAGTAAAAACCCGTTTACACACGCACACACACACACACATACAAGAGATGTAAATCTGACCGTGCAACCTCCACGTGGTACATCTCGGTTAACGCTAATGCCGGCGGTATTGTACTTTTGAAGCCTTATAACTCGAAAAGTAATTTATGAAAAAACATTTGATTATAGTGTTTTGGAAAGCTCTCGAGATCATCTACAAGAATATGTAATAAAAAATAGGGGGTGCCATTTTAAAAAATTGAGGTAACCTTCACGTGACCTACAAATGACTCTTCAAGGTCAAACCAATGGCACCATCTTATAGCCCTTGCGAAACCATAAAATACATGTCTGAACCATTTTTCTCTAAAATGCTTTATTTTTTAGATATTCGACCGTTTCCAGACTTTTCGAACACCCTGTATATCTTTACATATAGTTTTACTAATTAAATGAAACTAAATAAATTTTGAAACTCAATGCGATACTTGACTTTCTTTCTCATTAACAAGCTTGGCAATATTGGGTGTGATTTTTGAAACCGCTACTCTAATACAGTTTTTCAGTCGTGCGTCATACAATCGATTACGACGGTCATTTTACGTCATTTTCATTTTCGAAAATAGTTGCTCACACGTATAAGTACTGCCAAATTAGCTCATTATTAGCTTGGCGTGGGTAGCTAGCAATGGGAATTTGACAATCTAGTAGCTGGAAAGCAAAGCTTATAAAACTTACTAATTGTAAGACTAACATTCTGAAATTTATTTTTTAACTGTGTGTCGTTTTGTAAATCAATTACTTCCATTGGAAATTCTTCAGGAATCCTTTCAGCATCTACATATATTAAAGGGTGAGGAAAAAAAATATCAAACTTTGTTTGGTTTTCGCGAAATTTTGTAAACCGTGAACTGAATTCTTTTTGTAAGCTATGTATCTCCATCTCATATTTCTTCGTATTTGATGGATTTTCTTTTCTCAGAATTGTAAAATGAGCCGTAATATTTGAATCTAATTGCTGTTCCCAATTTTTTAGTTTTTGTTCAAAGGCTCTTATATTATCAAACATTTCAGTGATAAGTTTGTGTTTTGCCTTGAAGATTTATGTTTAATGTATTCAAGTGTTGCGTAATATCAACGCAAAATGCAAAATCACACATCCAGTCTTTATCATCAAATTGTGGAAACGGGTTGTTTTTCATCTCTAAGAACAGTTTAATTTCGTTTCTTAGCTCATATACACGCTTAAGCATTGTACCACGACGTAACCACCGAACTTCGGTGTTAAAAAAATTTCGCCATATTCGCTTTCCATATCCTTCAAAAATTCTTTAAACTCACGATGATTTAGTCCTCGAGATCTAATAAAATATATAATTTTAATAATAGGTGGAACAACATTAGACATTTTCAGAACTTTAGCACCCAAATTTTCTTGATGTAAAATGCAGTGAGAAATAAATATTTCACGTCCTGTGAAAGTTTTAATATCCTTCGATAACAATCCCGACAAAGCAACATTCATACTAGACATGGCTCGAACTCCATCTGTACTTATTCCAACAATCTTTTCCATTGGGATGTTTAATACATTCAGAACAGTTTTTAATTTTCTGGACATATCGTTACCGGTAGTAGTTCCTAAAATAGGAACTAAAGATGCAAATTCTTCCATTACATTGAAACTAGAATCAGTCCCCCTTAAAAATACGGCAAATTGTTCGGTATCATTAATGTCACAACTTTTATCCACAGCTAGAGAAATCCATTCTATCTTGGAAATATGTTCCCGCAAACTTTCCTCAATATTTTCTGAAATTTCGTCGATTCTCCTTGAGACTGTAAATCGCGACAAACTAATTTTACAAATTATATCCTTTTGATTGGGAAAGGCCGCATCTGCTATCGCCAATAAACTTTTTTTCACCATTTCTCCGTCATAAAAGGGTTTCACCTTTTTTGCCAAAATTTGGTTAACATGGTAACTTGCACGAACTGCCGCCTTTGCAGTGGATGCAGTACTTTCACGTTGTTAGAGCTGTGGGTTTTTATAATCATACAATGTGCTTCAACGCTGCAACCATTTGAACGACTGAACAATAGAGCGACAGACGATGAACCAAACGGCAACAAAACAAAACACAACCGATCCAAACGCGGAGAAACAGATACACGCGCTGCCAGCGACCGAAGAACGCAACCGCTGCTCGTACACGCGCGCGAATTGCAAATACATATCTCCAACACACGTTTTGGCGGTTTTAAATTTTTTGACTTTAATTGATGCGTCATGTCCTTACGTAATTGTCCTTGCAAATTATTATAATGTCTCTTAATATTATATTTTTTCAACACAGATATTTTTTCACTGGATAATGAACAAACAGCACTTTCATTTATACAAGAAAAAAAATAATCATATGTCCAACTATACCGATGAACTGCCGATGTCCATTTTCAATTTTGCGTTTTCTAAAAGGCGAGCTCATGGCAAAATACGAAGATATTCGATCGTTACACGAAGAATGTGCTTTCTGACGCAGTTAAACAGTGACTGTAGAATACTAGAAAAAATAGCCGAGAAGTAACAATTGAAAATCGTGGACGAAGGCCACCGCAGTGATGCCAGATGAGGGGAGTCACGGTGAAATGATGAAATGATGTTGAAAGTGAAACTATTCGTTAACTAATAGGTTTACAGCTAATAAATTTCAGTACCTTTTTCTCAAAATTTAACGCTCTACGATGGTCTGGCATGAAAAATATAGCATTCCATTTAAAAAAACGATATAATGGTATACAAATTACATAATGTATCCCTTCAAACCATACAACTTTTTTAGAAAAAATTCTTTTCATTCAATGCATACTTCGGAAGTTATTGAGGGTGAACAAGTTGCGTGGACTATCCTGTATACATGAATAGTTTTAGTTGTAATCATAATGTTTCAAAGTATTCTAAACATACGATAAAATTAATCAATAGAAGATTCATCAGGGGGTACGCTTTTGTTAAAATAATATGGTGCGTCTAAACTTCTGATGCGTATTGAAGAGTGGGGTGACAAGTCTTAATCTGGCGACTCCGCTTGCAAGATGAGAAGCACGATTACTTATGCGTTGACCCGACGCATTCAAACGCAGTCGACAAACAGATGAACAATGCATACAATATTAATAGACAATTAAAGTGTATTACCGGATGTAGGCACAAGCGAAATCTCTTCGAGGAAGATTGTCGATTCATTTTCGCTCAGCTCGCTGTCGTTTCCAACTTGTATTGCGTTCCTCGTCGACGTCATAGCGACGTCGTCGTTTCTGCACCCTACTCTGAAATTTAAACACATAGATCTTCACGAAAAAAAGGAGACTACTGCCTTTGTTGATGCGCGAACGGTATTTTGATTAAAACTCATATGAAATACCGGCGAATGTTAATGAAACACTTTTCAAAACGCTTTCATAATATCTCATTTAAATGGTGTATACACACTAGATACGCACAGCAAGCCTGGGGTGTATGAAAAAAAAGGTTTAGGTAAATCATTAATCGCGAATGTTGCGTCTGTGTACCAGATATTGGCATGCTGCACAGATTTTTTCGCATCGAAGTATGGAATGACTAACGATTTTTCCGCCAAGTGGAACTATATTTTCTGACTCAATTTGTACAGTTCTGTAAAAAATTTATGGGTGTCTCGTTTAAGTGTGGCCACGTAGGGGTTGTTTTTCTCGTAGTTTTCAAGGTCATCGATGTTTCTTTTTTAAAATTACTACATATATTTTCGTGTTGCTCCACATAAAAGCATATATTCAAATATGTGTGTCTGTGACAAGACTTTCAAATGACCTTGAACTCCGAAGATAAAAGTCAAACTTAAATTTCGAGTATATTCGAGTATATCGAGATGGATTGATCATAAAATTTTTAAGGGAATTGCCTTCTGCGGCGATACATTGTGTGAATTAAACCACAACAAGGCTGAACTTTACCTGAGGATGTGGCTCTCCTCTTTACCTGAGGAAACCAGAAATTTTTAACTTTTGTTTCTGTAATCTTATAGATTTTGACGAGAAAATGTCGAAAATCCAAATTTTAATGTTAGGAATCCACTGGTTCAAAAGTTATGCGTGTTTAAAGATTTTCAACTTCGAAGTTGAAGGTCAAACTTAAATTTCATTTGTAGGGAGAATGCAGGCATTGCGAGAAATTCCAACACCTGGAAATCTGTAGAAAATGTCTTTCGTAACACAAAAAATATCGAGATAGGCTGATCATGAAATTTTCAATGTATGTATTACTTGTATTTTCTGTATTTGTACATCACATGATGGACACGAAAAGATATAATATAGTAATTTGAAAGAAAAACATCGATGACCTTGAGAACTATGAGAAAATACCGTTCATTCACACCAAATACCATTCAAATTACACATAAAAAGTTGTTTACTGTGTCGAAATTAAAGAAGATATCCTCTACTAGGGGTCACACATAAGTGAGACACCCTGCATGCGTGTAAGACACAATTTTACATTTATTAACTCTTTGCACTCGAAGCTATTTTAACTCGAAAATTAAACATTTCTTCCGGCTTTAAATAATTATAATTCGATTCTACATATACATATAATTTTTTCATTTTATGGATATGAAATTGATGTAACGGCTGCTCTTTACTTTACCGGACCCAAAAGTGTCTTTCTCCTAAAAATTATTATGTATTTGGTTGTCACGTAATCCTTTTTCCGGCGAGCGGTTGTTTCGCGGAAGTCGGTTAACTTCGGGCCTTCAGGCGCTGAGGCCAGGCCGCGTGCAAGCCGAGTACACGCGGTCCGCCCGAGACAAAGGAGGCTCGAAGATTCGACGATTTTCTACCGAAAAACGGAAGGTTCGGGCGCCAGGCACCGCGAGGATGCCACACGAAACGCGGAACAATGCTCGATCTCGGAGAAGCCGAGATCGAGAGTCGAATCTTCGAGATACGCGGATCGAAAGTGACGTCACGACTAGGCCAGATGGTTCGAACACGGGATGACTAGGACAGCCCTCTCGGCAGAACGGATCTCGCAGGGAATCGAATAATTCGAATACGATATGGTCTCGAGCTATTTATTTTAGCAGTCGGCAAGATACAAAATCTGCGGCCACGTGGCCGCGACCCGAGAGCCCGCGCTCTTCATACAGAATTGCGATCGATGTTAGTTCGCAGCGCGGTTGTCTTACCGATTTCGCTCGCACGATACCGCTGGCATTTATCGTAGTTTCTTTCGTAACGAAAGCTAGAAACGCGAGGCGCAGATGACCGGCGAACTGCGAGACTGCCGCGATGACTTCCGCACGTGATTCGCCCCGACGCGTACGTTATCGATTACGCGATCGAACGCCGACGGAAACAATACGCTATGCGGCGCGAGAAACACAGGATTCGAGAAACGCGAAGATACCGAAACGATTACCCTCACGCAACGCGGCTCCTCTTAGGACACTCTTTCGCACGTAATTTAAAGAAGAAAACTCTCTCGAAAAGATCTCGAAAACCTCAAAGCATTCCGAAAGGAATGCGAGCGAATTATCGAGGACGGAACGGGAAGCGTTCGTCCTGTCGCGACGAAGGTCGAGCCGTCGTGCTACGAAATACCGAATAGATCACAGGTGCGGCTTACCGTTTCTCGTTTTCAACGCCTTTCGATGGAACTGCTCCCGATAGAGCGTGAGGCACGGCCGGAACGTAGGTGGACTTCGTTCTAGACGCCACGAAAACCTCCAACGGGCACTTCTCGATTTCCCGACGCTAAATTACAATTGGTTCGCAACGCGAATACAGAGCGCACGTCATACGATAACGAGAGCCAGCGCGACAGTGATCTATCGATTGTCGGCAATCTAGCGGATCGAACTCGGTTCCCCCCACTCGATCGCTTTTCCGAATTGCCTATGGCATGTTTCCACGACGCAAACTCTAAGGCACAGGAGCATACCCTCTTCGCGTCCTAGGGCCCCGGACAATCACGCATCTGGCCAGGGAGCCTTTCGCTCTCCTGGCCGCGGAGGGGCTCCCTCTTCTTGGCTGCGAGGGCACCGACCCCGGGGTAGCTCTCCCTTGACGGGGCGAGACGGCGTCAGGACTTCCAGTTCGTCCTCCTCGACGAGATTTTTAAGAGAGCTACTGTCCTAGCGACGCCTCCGATCTGTTCGCCGAGTGTCCCCGCACCAAGCTCCAAGTTTCTCGAAATCGGCCATTTGCTTTTCCGTCGGGGGCTTCCTGGCTGCGGGTCGTCTGTTATCTTCCCGGGTCAATTCGGAA
>CM052297.1:14301372-14327514 GCA_028455765.1 Lasioglossum oenotherae | reverse complement strand
GTGTGTGTGTGTGTGTGTGTGTGTGTGTGTGTGTGTGTGTGTGTGTGCGTGCGCGCGCGCGCGTATGTACGATGTGCGTATGGTAACAAATTTTTCGTTAACGTTTTCTGAAAAAGTAACAACGCGATGAGAATGATGAATGATGCAATCGATGTGCCCCGTCGTAACTAAGAGCTGATTAGATTTTTATCCATATTGTTCAAGTAGTTTTTTTCGAAAAAAGTTCATTCAACAATGCAATTTATACGAGAGAGCGGAAAGTTTCCACCGAAGAAACAAACGTAAATACACAAAAAATGTTTTTTCTAATTTTTTAAAAATTTAAAAAAAATTTATAAAAAATTTTTTTTTTGTACCTTATCATAATGTTTCCGCTTACAATAATCGAAAATTATCCCAATGCAAGAGTGAGTTAATCATCTCTAGTCCCGAGAATACATTTTCAAAGAATATCGATGGAAGTACAAAAAAAATTTATATTATAATCTTTAAAAAAACAATCAGTTTGTAACGAATATACCGAAGGCACGAGACTCCCCTCTCTCAGCGTCCACAGCGAGATGGCCGCCGCAAGCACACATTGTAGGGGCAATATGCGTTTCCGCGCATTGCCACGGCGCTCGTGTCGCCTGGCAATATCAGCATGCGAGCGGCATAGTGAGTAACCTCTCTAGACGACTCTTCGTTGCTGCCTAGAGCGCTTTCCCGCCTAGGCGCCATGATTCACCTTCTGATTCTCCTTGTGCGAACAAGTGCTTTTCCTTAGCCGTTGCTAAGTGTACGCGTATAGACTTCCGTTGTAATTCGTAGGCAATTACCTGCCTTTATAACTACCAATAAAGTTATTGTTATTAAATATACTAGCAGCAGTGATTCTGATTCAATTGCAATCTTTCGGGCGAATAACGCGTCGTAGGTCGCCTCCCCTATCAGTCACCAGTAGGGATAAAACCTATAACATGGTTTCTTGCGAGAACCGCGGCGCCTGGCCGGGCAAGCTACCGTAACGGCCGCGAGATGGCCACCGCCGACCCGCGACTTTCGCGCAAGTGGCGCGCGACAGCCGCGAGATGGCGACCGCGGATCCGCGCTTTCTCGCGAGAGAAACTGTAACCGCGAGCATATAAATATGTGCCGCGGAACCGGAGTATGGCAGTCGGGATCTCCGAGCAGTGAACGATCATTACTAGTGGCTACTCCACGAACGCAGTCTGACGCAGCAACGAGAACCTGGCTTCCTCCTGACCGCTTACCGCCGTCTCCGATCCTACGATCCGACAATTCCTTGTGGCGAACGCCTTTGGAATTCCTCTGTTCCGGCGAGAAGTATTCGTGGCCAACGCCCCTATACGATCGCACTCCGATCCTCGTGGCCAACGCCCTTGGATATTCTCCGACCTGGCGAGACGTATTCGTGGCCAACGCCCCTCTACGCTCGCACTTTCCGATCCTCGTGGCCAATGCCCTAGGATATCCGCCAACCTGGCAAACCGTATTCGTGGCCAACGCCCCTCTACGTTTGCATCGCCGATCCCCGTGGCCAACGCTCAGGGATATCCTCGCCGCTAGTACCACTCTTGGGGCCCACGCCCTCGCAGTGTGTACTCTCCTCGTGGCCGACGCCCCTGGAGTACCCTTCCGCCTACCTCGACGCTTGTGGCCAACGCCCTTGAATAAAGGTAGATCCTAACCGCGCCTTTTGTCGTCCGATTTCCGCTCCCGTCGATCTCTCCGCTCCGCGATTCCGCGCTTAGGACCAGGCTTGCCATATTCCGTCCGTACCAGGCCCCTTACCGCTGCGCCCCTCGCCCATCTGCTGGGCTAAGCCCGCCTGGCTTGCCCCACTCCTCGCCAGTGGGAGCAGGTAGGGAACCTAACGGGCGTCCTTTTGTTCCGCGCGACGCCACGAACGTCTTGGCTTGGATGAAAGTGAAGACAGCTATTCAGCCTACAGCAGTTTACAGACGCTTGGTGTGCAACTGTGCAGTGTAGTAAGGATCGAAATTTTAAAGTGCCGTTTGCAGTATTTTATATTATACATTTTGTTTTGAATTTCAAAACACTAATACACAATGCAACAATTATGTAATAAGCGATAACTTTCTGCAAAAATTTAACCAAAATATGTATCTCAGAGAAAGTATACCAGAAGAATTTAAAAGTATTATTGTCGAAGAAGTAACTAGCGAAAGCGATAGTAGTGACTGTAATTAGCAAGGCCTAAATATACATTTTTCAAACCTCAGCTTGTATTTCTTTTGTATTTATTTAACAATACACGACTTAATTTATTCCATTATACAGTGGTCGAAATTTCTATAAAGTCACTGTGTTTTGTGCCCGTGCGAAATCAATACGGGTCGGTTTATGTACTTCTTTAAAGCCTGGTTTACCTTGCGTTTCTGTCCAGAAGAGTTTAAAAGTTGTTGCACACGTCTTATTGTTACTTGGAGCTCCAATTCAGCTTGAAATTGTGCTGCAGTTTTCCTTTCCGTAGCCGCAGATCTCATTAATAATGAATGTCGTCTCTTTGACAATATTTTATTACCACCTTTAAAATGATTTTTTCCGTAATTTTCACGTAAATTGATATAATTATTAATCACAGTATACGACCGATTAGTTTTCTTAGCACTTGCGCGATTAGAGCAGCCCATATCTTTATAAGCATTGATTGATGCTTTTTCTTCACTTGTTAGTACTTTTCCTCTCGGCATTCTCATACACGTGAATCAAATTATAACAAACAGGATTTCCGTGAGTTCTAAAACTAATACTTTTAGAATATTTGCAGTTTTCCGTAGTTCTCTGCTCAGAATACAGAGAAACACTAAGTGATTTTATAGAAACTTCGCACTTATGTTCTGTACCACACAGAAAAAATTTAAAAGAACGTAAATAGTAAACATAGCGGTGCAGAGTACGCAGTCCCTCTATCCGAGTGTCTACAAGCCACAAGACCAGATACAATAAATCAACAAAAATGGTGATATTTTTAAAATATCTATGAAAAAGAAGATGACTTTATAGAAATTTCGACCACTGTAGCAGTATAGCCTACCTTTCCCAAATAAATCAGCTTACATAAGCGTACGGTCTTTATGGGACACCCGTTAGCTTGCTTCACGCGCACGCGTGGCGAGGAGTGGGGCAAGCCAGGCGGGCTTAGCCCAGCAGATGGGCGAGGGGCGCAGCGGTAAGGGGCCTGGTACGGACGGAATATGGCAAGCCTGCTTAGGACAGGGTCACCGGACCACACTCCGCGACGCCGCGCTAGAATAGGTTTCCCCGCGTATAGACTAGGGTCACCGGGCCTCCGCGCTTAGGTTAAGAACGCCGTCGTTTAGTTTAGGGTCACCGAGACCACGTCCCGCGATTTCGCCGATAGGATTAAGTTGCGAGCGCCGGACCTCCGGGTCACTCGACTCACCCCGCGGTACCTGTACGCTAGCCCAGCGTGGGCAAATATTGTTCTTTAGGTTTAAGCAAGACGACAATAAACATCGTTTATTTGATTACCCCTGTTGTATTTCATTCGTGGCCAAGGAACCCTCGACGACCGACTGAGCCGGCACTATCTCCCGACCAATATCCGTTACAAGTTCAAAACGAATTATTAACTGAGATTAAATTGAAAATTAATATAAACTATATGATAATTATATTAATAACATTGATGTTGAAAACGGATTGGTTAATGGAGCACATATGCGGAATATTAAATTTATTACTTTTCAAGAAAATACTAAAATTCCGTCTATATTGTGGTTAGATTTTCAATTGGACAGAGTAGGAGTGAAAGTAAGAACTCGTTATCGTGATTATATGAAAAATGCAAATATTCATCAAAATTTAACACCAATAATAAAAATATCGAATCAAATAAATATGTCGAGTGAGGAAAAATATCAAATCACACGTAGTCAATTTCCAGTGGTTCCTGCTGAGGCGATTACGATTCATGAAAGTCAGGGACAAACATACGAGAAAGTATGTTTGAATTTTAAAACATCAGAAAAACGAACTTTACAAATGTTGTATGTAGAACTGAGCTGAGTTTCAAAATTGAGCAGTTTATATATTTTGGGGCAATTTAAATTGACAGTATCGAAGAAAACCAAGATCATTACTGCAAACCCGGATAATGAGGAGTTGTATCGTTTGCGAAAAACTAATTAAGACAATTCATTTTGCAACATTAGTATGCTATAACAAGGAACCAAGCGAGCAACGAGCCTACGATATTGGTTTCATGCAACGCCATATAGCAAACATTTTGATAAGTAGAAAACTATTGAATTTCCCTCAAAACGTCTAATCTTATTAAAACGTACTAAAAATAATGACAATAATATACTGCAACTAACGAATCGGGAAGTTCTTTGTATGGCTCTTGGAGAGTCACACACCAAATAAAAAACATTAATAGCTGTAGACCCTACTAGCCATGCGTACCACTAACACTCTCGCAAGAGCAGTCCTACCCGCGAGCAAAAACAACCCTACTCGCGAGCGAGCGAGCAAAAACAACACTACTTGCGAGCGAGCAACAATAACCCTCTAGTTTAAATGTTTATCCTGGTACAAAAAATAGAGGCATTTTGATAAAAAAATGGTTTTTAAAAACCATGTCAAACGGAGAACAAGTACTGAGAAATTGGTTGATATATTGCAAGCGGAAAGATGCAGTGTTCTGTTTCCCATGTATTATTTTTGGAATAAATCAGAATGTATGGACCACTGGGGGTTTCGAGACTGGCAGCATTTAAATCCTATGGTACCACGTAATGAAAACTCATTATATCATAAAAAATGTTATGTCGAATGGAAAACTTTCGAATCAAAAATTAAGAAAGGTGGTTTTATAGACTATCAATTATAAGAAGAAATTTTAAAAGAAAAAAAGAAGTGGAGGCATATATTAAAAGTTATTTTGGATGCAATCTGCACTGCGTAAAAAATAATGACGCTTTGAGAGGAACTCGTGAAAAAATTGGTCATCCCGAATGTGGAAAATTTCTGAATACGATAGAATTAATTAGTCATTACGATCCTATTATTGCGCAACATATTGAAAGTCATAAGAAAAATAAAGTTAATTATTTCTCTCCTATAATACAAGATGATATAATTAATATACTAAAATTAGACAGCATATTGTTTCAAATATTCATAAAGCAAAATATTTTTCTATTTTATTTGATAGCACACCTGACACTTCTCACCAGGAACAGATGACGCAAATTTTGCGCTATGTTCACATTGATCCCAACACGAATAAATGTAGCATTGAAGAAACCTTCATAGACTTTATTGTGACACATGAAAAACTGGCGAAGCACTTGCGAATGACATCGAAAACAAGTTAAGATCAGACGGATTAAATATTAGAAATATAAGAGGACAATCATGGAGCGAATATGGCAGGTAAATACAATTTAAGGGGGTACAAGCCAGGATATTACGTTTAAACAATATGGCGAGGTTCGTTCCATGCACGGCTCACAGCCTTAATTTAATAGGCGTTCATGCTGCACAAACATCTGTTCAAATGAAATCATGTTTTGAAACAATTCAACAATTGTTTAACTTTTTTGTAAATTCTATTAGTAGATGGAATCTTTTAAAGGAAAAATTATCTGTTCGTCTTAAAGGTTTAAGTGACACGAGGTGGTCCGCGAAAGCTAACGCGGTTAAAGCTTTACGAAATCAAATGCCTTTAATAATAGAACTTCTTAATGAAATGTGTGATGTACAAAGACAAGTTACAATAGACTCTTCAACAAATGCTCGAATGTTGCTAAAAAGATTAACAAAATTTAAATTTGTTGCACTATTAATATTTTGGGATACAATATTAGGAAAGATAAATAAAGTTTTACTTTTACACGAAAGAAAAACCACAGTCGAAAATGCTGCGAAAATGATAAATGCTCTCACAAATGAAATTCAACAGTACCGAAATGATTTTTTCGGTTCGCTTTACAATTCAGCAAAAAGTTTAGCTGAAACAACAAATATAACATTCCAGAAATGAGACGGCGCAAAATAAAAAATATGCCTGGTGAGAAAGCGACTGGTGATTCGTTTGCCATGAATGAGAGTGCATTACTAAAAAAAGAAATGTGTGAAGTTATAGATATAATACTGATACAACTTAATGATAGATTTACTGCTTTGCAAGAGGTCGCAAACGACTTCAGTTTATTAAATGGACACGCTTTAAAAAACATCATGCCGCTAGATGATCTTAAACGATGTGCAACAGACCTAGCATTGAAATTTAATACCGACTTAGATGCTCCAGAATTTGTATGTGAAATTGAGAGTTTCAAATGTCAAGCCATGGAAATTTTTGAAAATTTAGAGGATATGGACGCTTTTCAAATCTTGCAAAAAAATTACGAACTCTCATTACAAAACGTGTATCCAAATCTAGACATAGCATTAAGAATTTTCATAACAATGCCTGTAACAACAGCATCCTGCGAACGTTCGTTTAGTAAATTAAAAATTGTAAAATCGTACCTTCGTTCTTCTATTGGACAAGAGCGATTAACAATCATGTCTATAATATCAATTTAAAAAGATATTGCCAAAACATTAAATTATGACGATATAATAGATGTGTTTGCAAATGAAAAAGCGAGAAAAATCACTTTATACAATATGCTGAACTGTTTTATGTTTTTATTACCTATATTATTTTAACAATACCTATGTTTTGTATTTCTTTTATTTTGTCGTCATTGAATATGAATAAAAATTGGTTCTTATTTAGGTTATTAATTATTTATTCATATAAATACCTTGGCAAATACATTATTGTATATACAGGCAACTCATTTTGATGAAGTTATTAGTATTTAATATATTGCATTTAGTAAAATTGAATTTGTTACATTAAAATTTTGTTGTCATTATTGGGTTACGGAGTTCATACCCTCGTTACGGCACTGGATCTGTGCCCCGGGCAGCTGCAGATCGAAGTTCCGATCCTGTAGGATCAATGGTTTAGAAGTTATACTTGCTTAAGGGGGCCGGCGCGGCCATTTGTATGCCCGCACACATCGCTAAATTCGCATATACGTATATGCAATTATGAGCAAATAAAGTGGTCAATTATGATTCCTAAAAGTCAGCTACAGGCGGGTACGGTGCCCAAAATGCATTTTTTTACGTTATAGAGGAATAATTTGCAATATTCAGCGGAGAGAAATGACAAATCGGCCTGTCAGAAACAACAATACAGCACCTCGAGCTTTCGAAATTTTGCAGTAGTGGTATGACAACCTCGTTCCTCAGTTGGTCGGTACAAATGTTTGAATAGAATACGGCTGATCATGCAGGTCGATATTATATTGTCCATCGATAATACAGTGTCCATCGTCCATGCAAACACTAAATTTATTGAACAAAAACACTGGTACGCGAAGCGGCTATCTTCTGACGTCTTGCTTACTTCGGTTGCCTCGTGACAGGCCAATACCAGTGGTGTTGGACAGGCAATATCTGCCGAATATTATAAATTACTCTAATAACGGTATAACGGTATAACGTACAACCTGCATTATCAGCCATATTCTATGGGAACATTTGTACCGTGCTACTTAGGAACGAGATTATCATGCTACTAGTGAAAAATTTCGGATCCTCGAGGTGCTGTATGGTTGTTTCTGACAGGCCGAATTGTTATTTGTGTCCGCCGAATATTACAAATTATTCTTCTATAACGTAAAAAAATGCATTTTTGGCACCGTACCCGCCTGTAGCTGACTTTTAGGAATCATAATTGACCACTTTTGAACTACTCATTGCTATGCTGAAGCGTAATTTCGAAAAATCGTGAACCTTATAATTGCATATACGTATATGCGAATTTAGCGATGTGTGCGGGCACACAAATGGCCGCGCCGGCCCCCTTAAGTGAACATCCGCAGTGTTTAATGAACATGCATTAAAATTCTTACTCGTCAAACCATTTAACACTGTAATTCTCGAAATTATATTAATATCGCAGTAACGAGTAGTTACTGAATTACATTGCCATGGACCTCAACGCAATTATGTGACGGAAACTTGGTTAAACTATTAGGAACTCGGTGCTATAGACAATGTTACTGTCCGCCACAGACTGGCATAACTTGTAACCCGTCATAAACTAAGATTTTCGATCCTATAAAAAACCCATAAAACAAAAAATAAACCAAAAGGTGGGGGTATGAGGATGAGACTTCCGCACCAACTCGGGGGAAGCGACGTCACCACAAGCGGTTGCGGATCACACGTGTTGAGCGAAGTTCGAATGTGTTTCCGTTCGGACACGATCCTACATGCATTTGAAAAGATAAAGATAAGGGGAACCGCCTCAAGGTTGATGATTTTATGATAACTTCATATGACTCGATGAATGCTACTTAATATCAATAATACAGGTACAGAGTACAGCTACAGGTACAGGTACAGATACAGACAGGTACAGGTACAGCTACAGACAGGTATAGGAACAGCTATAGACAGGTACAGACAGGTATAGACAGGTACAGGTACAGACAGGTATAGACAAGTACAGGTACAGGTACAGGTATAGCGCATGTACAGGTATAGCGCGTGTACAGGTATAGTACATGTACAGTATGCAATGTGACGGCTCAACATCATATCCATGGATCTCTATCTCAAGATCGGTCGACGCGTTTCTTTTACACGTTCACGATTAATTTCTGAATATTGTCTTGAAAGCTTATTCCGAAGTTCTTCAGTCGATCGTCGAACACTTTGTGCAATTTAAATCGTATGGATATCTGTGTACGACTCATAGCAATTTCATCTTGCAAACATCCCATGTAATCATCAAACGTTATTGTTGTCCTTACAACGTTAGACTTTACACCTTTTGCTTTTTTGTATCAGATTTTCCCTCTACACGCAATGTGTACATTTTTGCTCTCAGTCCGACAAAGTTCGTCACTATCATCCCATTGTTCTCGTCTTTCATCAAGCCGGGAACCTTTTTATTTACAAGTGGGAAATTATACCTATTCTCTATCGGATAATCGTTTGTGTCGAAACAGTTAATATCGCATCTCATGGTTTCATAAATGACCTCACACATAATATGATAAATTAAGCTGTCGGTGTCTGTGTACATTACCTTACAAGTTTTACCATATCGAGGAACCATGTACTCATGATGAAATTCGTACAAGCAGGGGTCTTGGATATATCTAATATGCACATATCCACATACATTGGTTTGTTGAAAAAAGTTTTCGGAAAATACACAGCGTTTATGGAAATTTGGTTTCGCGATCATTGCCTCTGCACCATGTAGCCCATCCCCAACGTGTCACGAGTTTTTACGTCTACATGATTCCGAACATTTTTCCATAGTTTTATCGAATACCGCGTTGTTCATCAATTTGTACAAAATTTCTTTTCAAAATCGTTAGTGGCATTTGTTCTAAACAGGGTATTTAATTCTATGTATTCGCAGAGCCATGGTGACTCACAGTGGGCTGGATCGAGAAATTTAGTGACATTTTGTTATAACTCTTGTACCATAAGAGATATCGGGATGAAATTTACACTAAAAATCATTTAAAAAATAGCCAATTTTAACTGTTGACAAATAAAATTTTTCTATTTTGTTGAACAATAATTGTTAATTAATTTTCATTGATTTTTTGTATTAAAATAAAATTGTTTAAGTATAATCTCCCAAACTATTTTTTACTTACTAAATATGTATTTTATATTTTCATTTCATACATGTAATGTTTTTATAGAATACGTAAAACACCTCACAAGCGTGTCAAAAGATATTTTTTATAATAATTTATAATAATTATAAATAATTTTTCAATTTAATTGTTTTAAGATCATGTTCATTCTATATATTACAACCTTTGTTATTTCGTATTATTTCATGTATGTGTAATGTGTTTATAACAGATAAAAATATGAACAAAAATATAACAAATATAAAAGACAAGCCAATTTAATCTTAGCAAAAACGTTTCTAAATTGATGTTAACAGGTAAACCTTTGGTAAATTTGTTTAGTTTAATTAATTATTAAATCTGCAGCTTCTGGATATCTGCAGGCATAAAAACTGAGATTAAAATTATTACATTCAATATTGTCACATATAAAATGTAATCTAATTAACATACTACTTTATCTGCTTAGATAAAGTAGCATAAACATCTCGTGTCTTGTTAATCTAAACAGTTCGCTAGAACAATCTCTTAATTGTTAACTATGATTCAATGACAGATATATACTTACCCAAAAACAGTGATACTCACTAAGAAAAACTAAGAAACTCTTAGTCCAGTTATATTATTACCGTTCGTTATGTTTTTAACAATAAAATTAATGGATTAACTATATTATTGTTAAAAATTACACACTTGTTTTACGTAGGTACGAACTTTTAATGCAATTGCAAAAATATTCAAATTTGGATGGTATTTAAGTACTATATGTGAGTTGCTATGCGTCAGGTGACACGTCCCGATAGTTATCAGTATAAAGTATAAAGTATAAGTATAAAGTATAAAGTTTTAAATAATCATAATTTCCAAGATCGGATCGGTTCGGATATGATTTTTGTGGGGATATGTAGAGGAAGGTCTAATGAAAATGATTTGTTTATCCGATTAGGTCCAGTTAGAGGTCGTCTAAAGATACACCTTGCAAATTCTAAGAAAGTATATAGATTTTATTTATTTCATTAAATATTAATTCTTAATACATTGCGAACAACCATCCTCAACTAACAGCGTTAATTGTTACCGCAAAAAAGACTGTTTTTCATTTACACAAACGACCCAGAATAAATATTAAATAGGGTAATCAGGATGAAACCGATGAAAAGACCATGATGAAAAGAAGCAATTTTTTGGCTGAAAAATACTGCATCCCAAAATGTCTATCTTTGTGAATTTATATTAACTACAGTTTTTGTGAACGAACATTAATTTTTCAGCTTCGATGTTGATGAACATTTAGGAGGCAATGTAAATTTGTTAGAAATCGATATGAGAAAGAGAGAGAGAGAGAGAGAGAGAGAGAGAGAGAGAGAGAGAGAGAGAGAGCGAGAGTCGACTCTTTCGTGAAATGTCACTAAATTTCTCGATCCAGCCCACTGTGTTAGTAATTCAAACCTAATTTTGTATATTTTAGCATAGCATCCCACGTGAAACCTGGTAAAGTGCAATAATATGCTGGATCTAAACCGTAGCTCTTAACGCAAGTTTTATGAAAATTTTCAAAAACATCAGCCAGTAACAAAACATCAGCTTTCAAATACAGATCGCTGTATTCACCCAAGGTTTTTATGTTGAAACGCTTCCACACATTCTCGGCATGCGCATAATCACTAGACTGCAGATTTTATGTATTTATGGCAAAAATGAATATGTGCAATTTAAAGCAGTGGACAGGTTAAAAGGATTTAAAAATATCAATTTCAGCTAATTAATATCATTAGAGAAAAAATTATATTTCTATTTGGCTCCTATGTTGTGCAATTTATGAAGACAATTTTTATTTTTCATAAAGATCCGCAGTCTAATAATCACGTTGGATACGGTTTCGCCTGTCAACGAACTGTAAAATGACTCGAGCGGCGGGCAAACAAAGATCGTCTAATTTATCTATGCAATCGAGGTATTCGTATGGAAAGACACCCTTTCGCGTCAACAATATGAAATTTTCTATGGAAAGATTTTGAAATTCGGGACGCGTAAAATTGTCAATTTGTTTGTGTCGAGGAAAGATGCTAATTTGTCGAGACTTGTATTCAAAAATTTTTGTACGAATCGATGAATCGTAATTTAATAGAATTACGCGAATCTGATTGCTGATCTTCAACATTTTTGTAAATGAAATATACTTTTCTTTAGTTATTAGTAATACGTTGACACTACCTTCAAACGCATTAGCTATTTCTTCGATAATGAAATGTGAATCGTACCCGGATAAATTGTGGAAAACTATGGGAATGCAAAACGAATTTTTGTAATTTAAATTGCAATCTTGATGCGTGGGGCCTATATATCGTCCTGTTAGATGACATTGATCGCGCACCCGTATATCATTTTCCTCACATGGGTTTTCGCAAATGTTGCAATGCGCTGCGTTGATAAGTGCCCCGCACTGTTCATTCGTTAGCTGTTTCATACTTTATCAAATAAAAAAATTATAAGAAAGACCTTATTTTTTATTTAAAACCAATCCTCCTCCTTCGCCTCCTCCTCCTACTTATACAATTAAACTCGTATTTATTAAAAAGAAAACAATTACAATAATAATATCGCCCCCTCCGCATACAGCGAGATATTTTTTACATTAGCGAAAAGTTACTTTTATCCACTCTTTAATTATAGAAATATACAAGTATTTAAAAAAATAATTAAAATATAATTATTGCAGCGAATTTCTTGTCATTTGTCTTCATTATTTTTGTTTCCTGTGAACAGACAGATAGACAGTTATCTCAATTTTTCGAATTTCTCTTCAATTTCAAAACTTCATTAACAACTTTAATTTCTCAATTACAACTTCACTTTCAACTTCAATTTTTCATTGTCAATATCAATTTTTCAATTTCAACTTGAAGTTTTCAATTTCCACTTTAATTTATTGAGTTTCAACATCAATTTCTCAAATACAACTTCAATTTTTCAATTTCAACTTCAAATGCGCGTAGAAGGTCCCCCTTTTCGGTTTTCTGCTTATATCTCGGAAATTATGCGTCCTAGCGATAAGACCATTCTATACGAAATTAAAGGTGACAAAATGTGCCATTAAATTGACTGCATGCAGTTTTTCACTATCTTGCATAGTTTCCGAGATATCCGCGCTCAAAGTTCACTAATTGTGCTGAAGAATTCCGCATTAAACGTTCCACCAATGTTTTCAGCTCGATGGAGAAATGATCACTCAAATACGAATTTATAACGTGGGCCCAAGCTAAATTTTTCAACGTTGGAGCAATCGTGTCACCTTTTTCCTCCGATACGTTCATTTCACACAAGTTCATCGAACGATATGCGAAAAACCGTCACGTATGGAAAATGGTTGATTTTGAATCACAACACGCTAAAACCCTTGCAACGATGGAACGTTCGCGAAGACTTTGCATTCCATCACACCCTGTTCTTTTATTCTTACCATCCCCACCCACTACAATAAAAAGATGGATGAAATGATTTGAAATGCTTAATGAGCGTTTATGGTAGCTGGACGGCGATGACAGACGGAAACAGCGGTCCTAGTACATCTTGCATTACATCGATAACAAGACGCGAAAAGATAAAGACGTTCATCACACTCCCGAGATTGTGAGATTAGACAAGACGTTCGTTGAAACCTCCGTTCGTGAGAAAACCGTTGGTCCTCAAGTTTGACAACTCAATGCCGCAAAAATTTTTGACTGGCTGTATGGTCATCTTACATAGATAAGGAGACGCGACAACATATCACGAAACATGTTCGGACACGTTCCCAGTGATCCCCCCCCCCACACCGAGCTTCCGTAATACCAGGAAACTGGTCTTGAACGCAATACCTGGAAATTGTCCTTGAAAAGGAGTATAATGTTTCAGAGGGATCAAGAAGATACGTGGATATTTCAAAGGGATCGCTGTATCTCCCCCCTCCCCCCTCCCCCCAAATATGACGCAATAATTTTTCATAAAAAATATTAAAAAGATCTTTCAGAAGGGGCCGTCGTATATTTACGAAATTAAACAAGACGTTCATCGAACTCGCGAGATTAGACGTTCATCGTAATCTCCGCTCGTGACAAACCGACGGGTCCAGCCGTGAGAAAACCGTTGGTCCTCAAGTTTGGCATCTCGATGCCGATAAAAATTTTTGACTGGCTGTAGGGGTCCTCTTACATAGATAAGAGATACACGTGGATATTGCAGAGGGATCGCTGATCCCCCCCCCCTCGTATAGAACGATTTTTATTTTTGGCGGCGGTTTAGTATGGTGACAACGCCTGCGGTGGCGGAGATTAGGCGTGTATGGCGAGGGGGGAGGAGGGTAATACGAAACCAAAAGAATTATTGTGCGGAAATGAACGGTTGTCGAGATATTAGGTGAAGTAAAAAACTATAATTATTTAAACATTCTATAGCTATATAAGTATTTCTCCGATTTTTATGAAATTTAAATATGTTATATATCTACACATTTGGGACAATTTTTCCTTTGCAAAAATGTCGCCCGCGGCTTTGTTTAGGAGATATTAATAAAAACACGGATTAATCAGAAACGCTACGCTAAGCGGGACCTGTAACTAGACACCGTTCTCTGTAGCCGCGTTCTAATTAGTCCGTGTTTTTTGTTAATATCTTCTTAAATTAACCCTAACCAACATTTCTTTTTTTTTAATTGGGGAAACCCTAACCTAACCTAACCTAACCTGACCCTCTTCCACCCTCACCATACGCGCCTAACAACCACCACTGCAGGCGTTGTCACTATACTAAACTTCTCCCAATAATAAACAATAATTAAAATGAAATAATAAATTAATAATAAAATAAAATAAAAAATAAAATAGAATAATAAATAAATAATAAATAAAATAATAAATAATAACCCACTTTAAAGTACAAAATGTTGTGTCGGTAAGGTAGAAAATGACTCAGTAATGATAGGTAAATTTTTTCTAAACAAATATCTCCTACACAAAGCCGCGGACGACGTTTTTGCACATGAAAAAGTTGTCCCAAATGTGTAGATATATAACATATGTAAATGTCATCGAAATCGGAGGAATACTTATATAGATATAGAATGTTTAAGTAATTATCGTTTTTTGCAAATATCTCGGCAACCGTTCATTTCCGCACAATAATTCTTTCGGTTTCGTATTACCCTCCTCCCCCCTCACCATACACACCTAATCCCCACCACCGCAGGCGTTGTTACCATACTAAACTTCTGCCTTATTTTTTTGCGTGCGAAATAGAATATTTTCTGTGGAAGAATAGATTTTGATACTCCGTATGTTTCGATTAACATAGTATTTACTCATTGACTCAATTTTGTACATAGTTTGGACGCAGTAAGAAATAAATTAAGAGCGGTAATAAAACGAACTGGGTTTGGTCTGTGGGTTAACCTAACCTAATACTTGTGTGATGTAACATGTAACAATATTAAATGTACGCATTGCGTACAATGCGTACATTTGCGTACGGATCTTTTGGTACTTTCTAATAGTCTTCCATTAAATGGATGCAGTGAATTCGTGACAAGAATAACAAATTTTTGGAAGTAGTGTCAGAACAAACGGTTATATTTCTGCTTCACGTGAGACTACCATCTGGTGAAAACACTAATCGATCATACATCATGAGGCAAGTCACGTCAAAAGAGAGCAAACGGTCAAACGGTGAGCCTGTCGGCTACGCCTGTAGCGATCTCCAGCAATTATAATGGAACTAGCAAAGTAACCATGATCGATATGGCCTGGGAACAATATACGTATGTACCAATTATTGTATTTATGTTTGGCAAATAATGAATTCTACTCAAAGTGCCGTTTCGAATAATTTCCGGACACTAACCGCGTTTACGAGGCTAATATACATGGAGATAACAACCACAAACTTGGTAATCAGGCTAACGCAAAACGATCCAAAGACATAAAAATATAAGTAAACGCATTTTTTATCACATATTATAGTTATTAGATAATATATTAAGGTTGTAGACTCGTTTTTCCAGGTGCTGAGTGCGCCTTCTCATTTCTCGATAATACAAAGATGGGGTTTATCGGTAGTCAAATGCGCTAGGATAAAAGATCAATCTTATTTACAAAATAATAACATTTAATAATAACATTTAAAAAGGGCAAGTTATTCTTACTGTAAGCATACCAAACAGTGGCACGTTTTTTCTATGATGTAATATTTAAACATTTTTGTTTTTCTTTATACTTTACAAATTATTATTATAATTTCCAAACTAACTATGAAGCAGTTAAACACTTTGGTAATACAAAAATTGTCATATGAATAATTATAATTTTGCTATTATATTTTCCAATATTTTATTTTACTGGTAAAAAATATAAAATACTTTGTTTTGTTAAAATATGTTAATGTAAAGTGTACAGTATTACATACGGTAATACAGTCCTCAACAGAATTAAGGGATCACCTCTGCGAACCCGAAAAATTGCTACCAGGTTACATGATCATAACTCCGGCCAAAATTGTTGTATCGATATCATTAAACAATGGTTTGAAAGCGTGAAACCTCTAGTTTCGGATGCTTTGTTTCAAATTGTTGCTATGTTGATTTTTTACAAAGTTATAGCGAGATAAAGACAACATTGACGGTTAACATAAATTTTTTGCAACTTTGTAACATCACACGGGGAGAAACAAATTTTTTTGATAAATCGCGTTGATATCATTTGGAAGGGCTACATTCCTGTACAAAATGTGTGGTTATTGATTATTGTGCGACTTTTTTTTATTCGAGTTATTCAACATTGAAGTAAATATTGGCTTTTTAACTTTAACTGGCTCCAGAAAATGAAAAAATTATCGTAGAATCTTGTGCAAAAAGGCAATAGGAAGAGCGTTCCTTTCTCTTCAAGGCACTTCTTCTGTTTTTTCAATTTCATTAACATTTCGATATACCAGGTGTTTCTGAAAATATGCTTAAAATATGCACAATTTCCATTTTACCACGTTTTTATTAGATTGCTTTCTTGTTTGTCTGTCTGTCTGTTTGTCTGTTTCTTCGGTACAAATTTTGCAATTGATTTTAAACTAACTTCCCGATGAGCTAGAGACTTGAAATTTTAAACATAGTTCAGAACTGGATGACAATGCAATATTAAAAAATTCTTTTTTATTTTTTTAATTTAACCGTTACACCTCCCCACGCGACGATCGGTAGTACCCATTCGGTTCCCACTCTGACTCATCCCTACTCCACTGACCCGCGTCGCACCGAAGGAGCTCAGTGTGCGTTCGAGCTCCGTGCGGTGTTTACAAAGTTACTCCGTATTATTATACTATAATGTTTGTTTAGCAAGCGAAAAAACAGTTACACCGAAATTCTCCATCGAACCTTTGTCTTTGACATTTTATCACGTGACGTGTTGCAATACCGTCTGAAATTTACTACATGTCTCTGTTATAATCTCATCAAAATGTTCAAAATCGATCAACTTTCACCAATATATTTTTGACATTTTTTTGATTGAAATAAGACCAAACACGATATAATTTCAACTGTATTTAGTGGTTTAATTGACGATGAACGATTCAGGCGCAGGGAAGGAAAGAAAGAGACGCGGAGAGTCGCAATCGCTTCGGCCGCGCGCGGTCTCTTTTTACACGCTGTCCTTCTCTACGTTCGGCTCGGTCTTTGAAGCTCAAAAAAATAGTGTCCGTGTACGAACTATGCAAACGGAACCTCACTGAGGCTTTTGCGATTATAGAGGTTTTACTGTACAGGGTGTAACAAAATTTAGTGTCATGGTTTAGGCAGATGGTTGTACACCTTCGGATCGGTGGAGATTTGTTAAAAGAAATTGCCGCAAAATTGACTTTGACCTTGAATTTCAAGGACAAATTTTTGATGCTTGTATCGCATTCTACTCATCATGGGGACCAAACTTGTCAAAGGAACCATAGGTCGCAACTCAACCGTTCTCTTATAAAAGAATGTTAAATGTTTTAACGTCGTCTTCCGTTTCTCGAGTTGAGAACTATCATGGTTTATGGCTGTTAACAATCGTTATTGAACAGCGGCTTCGATTTGGCCACCATTATTTTGTAAACGAAACGGATGTAAACAAATAGAGGACAGTAAACATCACAACTTTCAGATGACCACTGCCAATAATCACAGTCTTTTCTGATCTTACGTGAAGTGAGTGTTAGACGTCAGTTATGCAAAGTAGAAAAAGAAATTATAACGTTCGTCGTTATAACGTGCGTCAGGTGCTTCATGCTATTGATGAAGCATTTGGAAATTACACCTTGGCTCGCAATATATACCGTGAATATTTAATTAATACCGGACAAGGAAATCGTAGGAATGTGACAGACAGAAGGGATTTTCAAAGATTGGATCAACGCGTGCAAGATTTTGAATTTGCTATTACTCCTTTTCATCGGAGGGCAGGCCGATCTCGTATTCATTGGAGGAAAGAGAAATCGAAGCCGCTGTTCAAGGACGATTGTTAACAGCCATAAACCATGATAGTTCTCAACTCGAGAAACGGAAGACGACGTTAAAACATTTAACATTCTTTTATAAGAGAACGGTTGAGGTGGGACCTATGGTTCCTTTGACAAGTTTGGTCTCCATGGTGAGTAGAATGCTATACAAGCATACAAATCTGACCTTGAATTTTAAGGTCAAAGTCAATTTAGCGGCCATTTCTTTTAACAAATCTCCACCGATCCGAAGGTGTACAGTATACAACCATCTGCCAAAACCATGACACTAAATTTTGTTACACCCAGTACGTTAAATTTTGCCTATACGTATACGTCCGTGCTGTGCGTATGCGTCAGTATGATGCGACCGCTCGTCAACTGTATCTATAAACATTTCACGCGATCGTCGAAGGATCTATGACCTATCTAGGTGCACGGTAAGTTCTGGCACTACCTCCTTTTACACGAAACAACTTAGCCGTTTTTTAGAGGGTTATAACTCGGCACTGGAGGCAGATGGAGAGATGTAATTTCGTACACTTGTTAAATGCTATCATGTCTCAATATTGACAAAACATTAATCTTTCATCCTTATTAAGTTCCGAGATATAGGACCTCAAAAATCGATAAATTTATCACTGAGTGACTGACTGACTGACAGATCATCAAAACCTTTTGGGTACTTCCCATTGACCTACAATCTACAAGCTTGAAATTTGGTACATAGGTCCACCATAACAAACACTCAAAGGAATAATTATCAGAGTTTGAAATTTTACACCTTAACCCTTCGAGGGTGGGGCTGATGCACCGAGTGCGCCAACGATCGAATTTTAACGAGAAGATCGAGAGTTATTTTGTGCTCATTTTCAATAAAACCGTTCTTTTGATAATGTCTGAATTATATTTAGTAATGTACCTACATGGATTTGTCTGAATACCTGATGATATAAAGTCAAAACTGAGTAAAACTGACCCAAAACAGCCTGGCGCACCGAGTGCACCGCCCCACCCGAATAACGACGCGAGATCACCCCACCCACGAAGGGTTAAAGGGGTTGTATTGAAAAAAACATTACGAAATAGGTACGTAGGATATAACATATACAAAATGGCTGTATCTCGAGAACGGTGTGTCCTACCGCAAAAATAACGAAATTTTCAAAAGACTCAACCCAAAAGCACATGGGGTATGCCGAACCACATGACGTATGTAGTCTTTTGATTTAAAAAAAAACATACGCGTGGAAAACCACGCGCGACAGAAGTGAGACTTCTTGCTTATTGGGTGTAGATACAGATTTCAATAAAAATTGATGAAATCCCTACAAAAACATCCTGTAAACAGGAGCCAAGTTCTTATGGCCGTAAAAAGTTGTGAGATCAAACAAAATACGGCCAAGTTAGTTAGCTTAGAAATACCTCTTGCTATACTGAAAAAAGCGTTTGTAAAAATGAATTTAAAGAAACGCTATTTAATTTTTAAAGAGATGCATCAAGGACGAAATTTTTCAAACTTGGCCGTTACTTTTTAAACCAATGACCATAAAAGGTGTTAGGTAGCAGCCAAGGTTGAATAATTTAGCCCTCCATGTAATTCATTAAAAATTAAATAGCGTTCTTTTAAACTAATTTTGACAAACGCTGCTTTCAGTATTGCAAGAGGTATTTCTAAGCTAACGAACTTGGCCGTATTTTGTTTGATCTCACAACTTTTTACGGCCATAAGAACTTGGCTCCTGTTTACAGGATGTTTTGTTGGGATGTTGTATACAGGAAGAGCCACCGTAGAAAAGCCACCTTAATAACTTCTACATTATTTGAGATGGGAAGAAATGTTATAGACAAAAGTTGTTTGGTTTTTAGGGGTCCCTTACGTGGTCTATATAACTCTCTTTCAAGTGGAGGTGCTTCGGAGATTGGATGTAACCACATATTTTTGAACTTCTACGATTGTAGCCCTTTTCGAGACAATTTCATCGATATAGTCTTTCAAGGTCACTGAGGGTCGTAAACTTTAAAATTGATGAAAAACAGAAATTTATCATAAATGCTGATGAAACGGAATATTCTCATCAGTTTCAAGTTACAAAAATGCGATTCGGCAAAGTTCGTTTACGTTTACATATATTCTGCGGTACTCTCCGCGGTTGAGTAGTCATGGCACTTTATCTTGATGACGAGAAGTCAGGAATGCAAGGGACTCTTCAAATCAAGCAAAGTATGCAAAATGTTTTATAGATGTAATACCTAATTTATTAGAAGATGCTCCATTAAACGTGCGACAGTTTTTGTGGCACCTACACTATGATTGCCCGGCAAATTCTGCACAGAGGGCTATTAATATTTTGAACAGTACTTTTAAAAATTGTTGGATTGGACGATCTTGACCTCGAAAATGGCCACCGCGATCACCAGACCTAACGCCATTGGATTTTTTTATGGAGAAAGTTAAAAGAAGATGTTTATCGTGCAGTACCCACTAAAAGAAGACATGCAGGAACGGATACGAAGAGCCTGTGCCGATAGTAATCGCCACACACTTTACTGCGTAACGCAATCAGTGGAGAATGCTTTACACCCTGTTTATCTGTGGCTGGTCATCACTTTGATCATCTGTTGTAGCAAATGGTATTGGATTTAAGCACTTTGTTTACGTTTTGCATTGAAACAGTATGATTTCATTAATAAAGCTGAGAATATTCCATTTCATGAACATTTACGATAAATTTCTGTTTTTCATCAATTTTACAGTTTACGACCTCGAATTACCTTGAATGACTATATCGTTGAAATTGTCTCGAAAAGGGCTACAATCGTAGGAGTTCAATAATATGAGGTTCCATTAAAAAAAAACTAAGTAGACCTACCAATCTCCTAAGCACCTCCACTTGAGAAAAAGTTATATAAACCACGTTTTGTCTGAAGCATTTCTTCCTATCTCAAACAATGTAGAAGTTATTCAGGTAGCTTGTCTTAGGTGACTAACTCTGTATACCGCGTGAACTTTGTGAAACCTATGATGATGAAGAATGAATACATATTACGACGACACCACACCTACCCACACAGTGTTTCTAAGAAGAAACGGCTAACGACATTTTAGTCAACACGGAACCAATTCCCAAAATTTCACCCAATTCTCAGCATGTACGTCTTCGGAAGTTTAGCAGATTAACAACGACTTCAATTAGCTAGCCAAAACTCGGACCAATATCATTACCTCTCGCTCTTGAAATAAACTTTTCGGGTTATCCACAGTCGCTAGCCGTTTCTTCTCAGAAACACTGTGTGGATGTGTGTGGTGTGGTCGTAATATGTACTCATTCTTCATAATCATATGTTTTAAAAAGTTCACGCGGTATATAGATCATAGATCATTCGACGATCGTAGTGATATATCTGTAGAAACAGTTAACGAGCGATCGCATCATGCTGACGTATCCGCACAGCACAAGCGTGTACGTACAGGTATACACGAAATTCAATGTAGTAGTAGCTGAAGTTTTTCACGAATATCTCGAAAACTGTTCATTTGCGCCAAAAATGACAACTACATTTCGTATTCAGCGTGTCCAAACAAATAGAATGACATATGTTCTGTTTCGAAAGGGTGGAGGGGGGGGGTACCGAAATTCAGCCGTATTCGATTATAGACGCAATAATTAGGTAACTATAACACTGAAAACTGGTGAATTACCAAGAGAGGGAAAAAGGTTATTTACCATGCCTATATCTCCATTAATATATATATTTTAAATCGGACTTTGGCACATTATGCACTCACTATTTAGTAATACATAAAACAATCCTTTTTGTAAGTCTGTGACGGCTAACCTCCTACACTCGCCACAAGTTGGACTGGTATCTTGATAGTCAAAAACCTTCTGTATCGTCGAAATTTCTCCAACACGGAGAAATCCCGCGTTTCAGATTAATATTGGGGTATGATTGTGGAGGAGGATTAATTAATAAATAAATGAAACAGAATTGAGCCGAAAAGAAACATGATTAATTTATTGGCTCGTTTGGGGAAAAAACCTTGCGGCATAACAAACCCAGAAAAGAAAGATTTACAATTCCTTTTGCAATGAACGGTGAAGGTGTGAACATTTATACAGTGGTTAAGTTTAATTGATATGATAAGGTTTCTGCATCATGCACAATTCGGCAGATGTGTGATTTTATATGTGTATATGTGTGTTATGCACGACCTGGCGGAAATATAGTTCCGCGGATTCTGTCGAGTGTATGTGGGTGTGTGCTAAGCACGATCCGGCGGAGATTTTGACTCCGCAAAATTTCTCATGTATGCAATTGTGTGCTAGGCACGACCTGGCGGAGATTGACTCCGAGGTATTCCTTATACTTGTGTGTTCGTATTCCGATTGTCATTGGAATTGTTTGTGAACCGCAGTACAGTACAAAATACATACACAATATACAATACTCGTTGCCGCGATCCGAATTATAATGTAAGGTTTTCCGATTGACCTTATCGGGAGAACAACTCTTTCGAATCGCACCCGCACGAGAGTTGAAGTCTACTACTATCGTCCTTTCCTTCCTTCGTTAAAGAGATCGGGAAAATTCAGCGCCGTGCAGTCGTCCGAAGGTTTACGTTATGGCCTACACGTGTTTATCCTGGGACCGACTCGCAATAAGACTGTAGACAAAGGGGGTCCTGTTTTGACCGTGTTTCGAGACTTCTCGGAACCTCCACTCCAGTCACTTGACATAAACCAGAAACCCTCTTCGTCGCGACAAAATTTACGTTCGCGGCCGAACACCTTCCCCACTAGTACTGTCCAGAGCACGAGAGAAAACTAGCGGGATGCTAGCGGGGCAAGAGGAACGCAAAGGCATTCTGAATGGTCAGGCTTCTTTCCCCGTGCCCTTCCCGTTAGTTTTCTCTCGTTCTCAACATGTATACCGTCCTCAACACGCTAGCGTCTAAGGCAGGGCCCGCTGGACAGCTTTACTGATGATTCCTCTTGCGGGCCTAGGACGAAACGCTCCCCTTCTTTTCACTTGCCTACAACACATCTTTACAGCCGCCAAAAGTCGAGAATTTATAAAATCGATTTATTGCTGCCTCGGCACTAGTGTGCGGCATCCCATTAATCATACGCTGCATAAATTATGTGCAATGGGCTTTGTTAACAACAGGATTTCAGGATTGGCTCGCAGGACTGTGGTTTGGTAACTTTGTAAATAACTGGTTGAGTGTGCGGATATTCTTTGAATTTATTATAGGAGCCTGACGAGCTCTCTTACAGGACTAGTCTATACGGCGATTTGACTCTCACTGATCTCTTGAAACCGGCAAGAGAAACGGCAGCGACTCGGCATACACTCGTTACAAATTCAATTTCGCCAATAAAGAGCTGAAACGGCACTTAGCAAAGACGCAGGGTCATGTAACAAAAACTGTCAACAGTCACGAATGACGGAATCTCTGGAACGCTTGGAAACAATACCGGCTCAAGCAACCGGCGAGCTATTAATAGCCATTTGAACGATATTTCGCTCGTGTAGATATAGGCTTAGAGGTATAATATACCATCGACGAGGACCACAGATGGCAGAACTTGTGTAGAAAGGTGCGAACATAATTTCTTGCAACATGGGAAGCTTTCGCATACGTTTTGTTCTGGAGCTGATCGCTCTTTCGCTGGGACGTAAGTATCCCTAAAAATTTCAATTTCTTTTTATGTTTATATCTGCACATATTGTTGTATTACGATAAAAGTTGCTGAAAATCGAAATAAATACATTCTCGTTATTTTTATCACGCAATGTAAAACGGTCACTTCTAGTTATGCATTTATGGTCTTATATCAATTTCGAGCAATTCATCAGATAGACTATCATGTGTTATTTACACGTGTTTATGGTAAAATGTGTTATTTATAAAAAGAATTGATACTGTTCGCAGACGTTTCTGGAGCAGTGGACACGGACAGTATTTTCTTCCGCCATTATAGGTGTGATTTATTATGCGTCAGTTATACATAAATATTGTTGATAATCTTCAGTTTCATCATGGTTTTATTTCTTTTCAGCGGTGGGTCGCACAGAGATATTAACATAACACACATAACTCAATTGATTCCTCAATTAAATTTGGACGAGTGGACAGTTATTCACATTCATGGGTATACAGAAAGTATTGGGAGTGAAAGTGTCAACATAATAGTGAACGATGAGTATTTCATCTTCATTTTATAATTATTATTGGAATACGAAGCTATTCGAGCACTTTTCAACTGATGCAAGGAAGAAGTTAATTATACAATCCGGTAACGTCCTCAGAACTTGAGCTTGAGAATTGCTAGTTTCTCCATGTGATATTAACGAAATCTCTTAACCTTTAAATACATACAGTGAGTCGGTGACAAATCACCATCGGAAGTATCTCGTTAATATTTTGCAAAATATAAGGTGCCAAAAAATATCGAGTATTTATTCTGTTAGGCCGTCCACACACGGGTCGATCGGCGATTCGGTCGACGTGATTCCAGCCGCATGCGATTCCGCCTCCACGTGACTTCCAATGCAAATGAATGGAGAGCCGCACACTGAAATCGCCGCGATTCTAATCGCGTGCGATCGGAAGCGAAGTTGGAAAATCGCGTGGATCGTACGATTCGCGTGACTCATGGAGGTAAGTTTGCGCAGTTCATATCATTTAAATGATTTGGCCATTATCTTTTGTAGTTTGAGTGCATTGCACTCTTCGATGTGATGTATGTATTTAGGTTTACATAGGTTATTATTTATTTATTATCTTTATTATCTTTTTTATGTTATTACGCATACTAATAACATTAAGGTACGCTTTTTATTTACATAGTTGAATATAATCATGAATAGTGAGATATTTTCTTGGCGCTCTGGTTCGATCGGTTATGTTAAATGAACAACAAGGTGGTGTGTTTCGTCCTAGACCCGCTAGAGGACTCATCAGTAAGGCTAGCGGGTCTTACCTTAGACACGTGGGTCAGATACATTGTGTGGAAAGTTATTAATATAATGACGTTATATAGGGTGGTCTGTTTAAGTAAGAACACCTAAAAATCTCTTCAGGTTATTGTGATGCAAAAAATATTTGTTACGTAATGTGCACGGTGTCAATGGACCAAATATCTGGCTCGAATATTTTTTTCCGAGGGTCATTTTTTCGGAGTTGTCAAGGTCATCGATGTTTTTTGGTACATAACTACATTTTTTTTAATTGCATCGTGTAACTGATGGAAAAATACATTCAGATATGTATAATAACATGACCTTGAAATGACCTTGATCCTCGAAAATTAAAGTTTTAGGTGTTCTTACTGAAACGGACCACGGACATGGAAGAATTAAGATATGGTCATAGTGAATGGAATAAACCTAGAACTGATATCTATTGAGATCATAGGCTTTGAAGACGCTACATCAAGAGCGTGAATGTAAATAAACATGTTTACTGTCGCAATACTGATGATGCCTTACGGTTTGAAATTCCGATCAGTTTCAATTTATCTATCCGTGTATCGACGTGCTGTTTGAAATGAATTATTCGATGCAAGAGAAAGTTGATATGGTATTCATTTATGGTAAAGCTGATCAATGTTTAAGGCAAGCAGTTCGAATGTATAAAGATAAATTTCCAGACCGTAATTGTCCATCACTTTCTAATTATAAAAAGTTGATCGATCATTTTCGTGAAACTGGTACTGTTGTGAAAAAGCGTGTAAGAATCAGAACTGTTACGAACGAAAGAAACAAAATAATTATTGTCGATAAAGTTAACGAAACTCCACATGTGAGTTTAAGACAACTGGAGCGTGAAACTGGCATTTCTAAAACAAGCATAGTACGGATATTGAAAGAAGAAAAATTTCATCCCTATCATCTATCGTTACATCAGGACCTTCACGGA
>CM052297.1:14281365-14301272 GCA_028455765.1 Lasioglossum oenotherae | reverse complement strand
ATCAGTTCTAGGTAAAACTTTAATTTTCGAGGATCAAGGTCATTTCAAGGTCTTGTTATTATACATATCTGAATGTATTTTTCCATCAGTTACACGATGCAATTAAAAAAAAATGTAGTTATGTACCAAAAAACATCGATGACCTTGACAACTCCGAAAAAAATGACCCTCGGAAAAAAATATTCGAGCCAGATATTTGGTCCATTGACACCGTGCACATTACGTAACAAATATTTTTTGCATCACAATAACCTGAAGAGATTTTTAGGTGTTCTTACTTAAACGGACCACCCTGTATATACTGAAGTTATTAATATACATCCCAAAAATGGTTGGCATACGCGTCGAACAATTTAGTTACGACCACGCCCCGCAAGATGGATAAAATGTCAAACACGTTCTTGCAAGTAACTGAAATGTCATCAATCAGAATATTAATAACTTTCCACACAATGTATCTGACCCACGTGTCTAAGGTAAGACCTGCTAGCCTTACTGATGAGTCCTCTAACGGGTCTAGAACGAAACACACCACCTTGTTTTTCATTTAACATAACCGATCGAACCAGAGCGCCAAGAAAATATCTCACTGTTGTAGAACCAGACGATCGAAAATCAATTCCTACTTTATCAAACCCAAGGAGAAAAATTTTAACGAGACAACTCTGTTTAGACGACATCCCAAAAATGGTTGGCATACGCGTCGAACAATTTAGTTACGACCACGCCCCGCAAGATGGATAAAATGTCAAACACGTTCTCGCAAGTAACTGAAATGTCATCAATCAGTATATTAATAACTTTCCACACAATGTATCTGACCCACGTGTCTAAGGTAAGACCCGCTAGCCTTACTGATGAGTCGTCTAGCGGGTCTAGGACGAAACACACCACCTTGTTTTTCATTTAACATAACCGATCGAACCAGAGCGCCAAGAAAATATCTCACTGTTGTTGAACCAGACGATCGAAAATCAATTCCTACTTTATAATCATGAATGTTTATTAAAAACAAAATCAAAGGCAAAGTAAAAAAAAAATTGAAGTCACATGGATTGATAAACTGTTGTACAATTTTCTGTGGAGTGGGAGTGTTCTTAGGGAGATGTCTTCTCACGTCGATTCAATCCGGAAGTATTACCACTTAGTATATTGAGCGAAGATTGAGGGAAAAAATCGACTTCCAGATTAAATCGACCTGAGAAGACAACTCCCTAAGAACACTCCCACTCCACAGAAAAGTGTACAACAGTTTATCAATCCCTGTGACTTCAATTTTTTTTACTTTGCCTTTGATTTTGTTTTTAATAAACATTCATGATTATATTCAACTATGTAAAGAAAAAGCTTATCTTAATGTTATTAGTATGCGTAATAACATAAAAAAAGATAATAACTAAATAATGACCTATGTAACCTAAATACATAGACCACATCGAAGAGTGCAATGCACTCAAACTACAAAAGATAATGGCCAAATCATTTAAATGTCATGAACTGCACAAACTTACCTCCATGAGTCGCGCGAATCGGACGATCTACGCTATTGTTCTGCTTCGCTTCCGATCGCACGCGATTGCACGATTTCAGTCGACCACCAATCGACCCGTGTGCGGCTCACCATTCATTTGCATTCGAAGTCACGTGGAGGGGGAATCACATGCGATTGGAATCGCGTCGACCGAATCAACGATCGACCCGTGTGTTTGTGTGGACGGCAATCGCGTCCGTCGCACGAATCGTACATAACGAGCAAGCCGTACGAATTTCACGATGGGATTACAATCGACCCGTGTGTGGACGGCCTTAGACTCCTTGAAAACGCGGGTAATTAAAAAATTATCTACACATTTCATTTTACAATTTATTTACATGAAGTAAAAATAGTATTAGGGTTTCACTATGCACATCATTTTTCTACGTGATCTACCTCCTTATCAATGCACTTTGCGCAACGGTGAACAAGCGTACGTATTTCTTGCAAATAAAAGGTTTTGTGTTGGTCGTGAGCCACTTTTGCAACGTATTTTGCACGTTTAACAGTAAGTGTGTGGCTCAAAAAAGTGAAAGTCAGATGGAGTTAGGTCTGAGCTGTAGAGAGGGTGTTCCAGTAACTCAAATTTTATCATCGTCTACGATGAATTTCTGAACCTGTGACACCCTCCGACCAGAGGAATCGGATCACTGCCCGTTGTTCTTCTTTGGTGCAAACTTCTAATGGTGCGGCCATGATCTATCTGTACCAGAAGTAAGAATTAGGAACAAACTTTCATAGCATTACCACAACAGTATAACAATAAAATAAGCGAGGACAGAAGTCGGCTTGCACAACGTAAGAAGAGTTATGTCAAAAGTGTCGATAATTTCTGACTTGCCCTCGTACAACAAATTCTTTTATACAATCGGCAAATAACGAGTTACTTCAGACGATGGCTTTTACTGGCTCACCTTGTATATGTAGAAGGGGTCGACTGACAATGATGATACCTAAATTTCCTTTCGAATCCGAACTTCTTCAATCACTCGTGAAATTTGGTCAGACGATTATTTCGACTAGTGGTAGTGAAAGAGAAGAAATTTTCTCAGGATTAAACTTCACCCGAGGAAACGAGAAATTTTTAACCTTTTAAATATAATCCGATGTAATGATTTCGCAGAAAAAAGGCCGAGTCTCCAAGTTTTAATCTGAGGAATCTACTGGTTCAAAAGTTATGCGCGTTCAAAGTTAAGCGATTTTCACGGGTTTTGACTGGTATGTGCGCCGCTATCTTGGTCTGTAGCGAGTCTCGCGCGTCCTCTAACGAACAGAGTCGCTAGATGCCAGAACAAGCACGTGGTGATGTCGATAATGTAGAGCGCCTATCTTTTAGATGTAAAATGGACACTTTGTAGAAAATGTTAATTATCTAAATCAGGCCTGGCCAACGAGTGGTAATTAATTTTGTATGGAATGGTCTCATCGCTAGGACACATAGTTTCCGAGATATAAGCGGAAAACCGAAAAAGGTGACTTCTATGTGCCCCCCTGCACCGCGCTCACCTCCTAGGAGTAGGGACTTTTAGTAGGTTTACTTCCTAACTAGTCTAAACAAAGTCCCAAAGTTAAAATTTGTGTTTCTTTCCATTTCCCTCTACACCCCCCTTACGAGCATTCATTGATTGGACTAATAAATGAAGTGTCATTGTTATAATGCGCGAGTGCGACTACGAACTCCAGTTCTATATTTGATACTTTTGATATAATTGAGTTACAGTGCAACAATGAAATGAAACAAATCTTTGCGTCCACATCAAAAATTAATTTTTACAATACTTATATTACATCCGAGAGATATTCCAACTTAAGATATTTTGCAGAACGAGTTGTAAGTTGCAACTGCTTTTAGATCCACATATGTTTGTGAAACATTTTTTTCGAAGATGAAATTTACAAAAAGTTCATTACGTTCTTCATTAACTGATGTCAATTTAGAGAACCAACTAACAAAAGCTTATAACCATGTGCAAATAACGTACAAGGTCATCGTAGAAAAAAGTTCCGCAACTTCAAAATTTTGAAAATTATATTTCAAAAAATATTTTTTTTCAGCATTATATTTACTTCGTCTAACAATACAACTTTTGTTTGACACATCTGTTCATATATTTATTAATAACAAAGATATTTAAATAACGTAGTCACTACACGCAGTTAGGGTTGCCATAATTTATAATACCTTTTATTTGCAATTATATACATTTATATTATAATATGACGCTCGAAATATTATTAAAACTTAACCTATACACGATATACAAAATTATTCGAAAAAACACTTAATGTAAATTAAAATAATATATAAAATTTGTTAATATATGTCGTCTGAGAAGCTGGATTTATTTATATCGGGATACCGTTGTCGGTACTCTGCTAAAGTAAAGTATTTTGTTTATTTTCTTCGTCTCTTGTTAATAAAGCATTATATTCCGATATTAACTTTACACCCCGCTCTGCAGTATCGTTAACGATTTTCAAATTTTTTACTATTTTTAGACCTGTTCTATACGTTTCCTCGTTTTCCCAGACTGACGGGTCTTTCTGCAAAAAATCTGTAGATATATTGAATCTACTAAAAAATTTCGGCTTTCTGCACAAATGAAACTTTCTATGCCGATATTGGCAAGATTATGTATATTTTTTAGAGAAACTTTTTTCGAAGAAAATGTTACTTCATCGTTCTCTAAACTTTCTACCATAAGCTTCCTTTTGTCATATGACACACCAGCGTCAAAAAAACATGATGCTGCACATTCTGATGTTAAGTACCACAAATGCCCCCCAAATTTATGTAATCCCATTCGGCTTACGTTTACATCAATTTTTTTGTATTTCTCAAACCATCGCTAGTGGCTCAGAAATTGTGGGAATTAGAATTTAAATCAGTGGTCGGCAACGATTGCACCGTTCAGCCCGATTTCAGGGCCTGCGCCTCCCGCTCGTTTCGCTCCCCGTGACGGCCCTAGTGCTCAGGCCTGTACCGTATGAAATGCGCGTGGCGCATTAGGGCGACACCGGTACCAATAGGTTTCTACATTACCACGGAGGGTGCCACGCGCATTTCAGACGGTACTACGGACCTAAGCACTGTACGTAATTACGCAAAATTTTGGGGGGGTGTCAGGAAAGATGGAAGGAGTATCAAAAATATAAAGACTGCCGGCTATCTTGACATGATCAATATGTGGTGCGCTCTATAGGCGACTTTAAATATTAGTGTAGCGTTTGTAGCACGTGGAACAACCCCACTTCTCCCGCTCGCGCGTCTCGCTCACCGTGACGCTCATAGCACTGGGGCCACTACGGGGAGCGAGACGCACGGGCGGGAGAAGTGTTCCCGCAACGTTATACATACAGATGGCAACACTAGTTGATGAACTCCCCGCTAACTTGACGCCTCCTCTCACCCAGAAGTCTACTTTACGCTCATTATCAGTCCTTCGGTCCGTGGACGGTACTGGCAGTGATGCCAGATGCGGGAAGTCACGGCAGTGATGGCACGTAAGGCGCTTTTTTCGCGCATGCGCGACGATTCTAGCCTCAAACGGCCTCAGTCAAGTATGTACGAAGATCGGGTACCTTGGCCGCCCCGCTAATTTTTGGTTCCTGCCATAGGGCAGCGCCGAAGCCGCCACAGTTCCCCTCAAACTTCTGACGTAGATACGGTCCTGACGAAACTCGCGCATGCGCAAAAAAAGCGCCTTACGTACGATCATTGAGTCACGGTGAAATGATCTACCCCCTCTCTGATGACGGGGAATGAGTGGGGTGAATGGGAGACACGTTGCATGTGCGCAATGGGGACCGTGGACCGTGGAATGGAATAGTGGAAGGGATAAGTAGGAGAGTACCTACATGAGCTCCGTTCGGCGTTCATTCTGGCATCACTGGGTACGGGCCTGACCAGGGGCCGTCACGGGGAGCGAGACGCGCGAGAGGCGCAGGCCTCGAACGGTGCAGCCGTTGCCGACCACTGATTGAAATCATCCCGTATACTCGAACGTTGTTACTCATCATTTCTTTCCATTTCAGTCAATTGTGACCATCACAGATCGTGGAGGTTTTATGCGGAATCCGTTTGCAATCCGAATGGTTTCATGGGTATCCAATGTACTGATAGTTCGCAATTCGATCTCGGGGAATGTAATCGAGCGAACGTTGTCCCTATGGGAATTGCAACACCATTTTCTGCGTTAGTATAATATTATTAAGCAAGTCGACTCGTTTTAACAGGATTGCAAGTGTCCGGGATGCGCCTTCTCATTCCTCAGTAATGCAACGATAAGGTTTTTCAGTAGTCAAAAGCGCTAAACAAAAGATCAATCTAGGCCGCGATCGTAATTTGCATTATTCGGAAACATTCAGCTGCGCATGTAGTTCTTTTCATAAAGCTGCGATAGCTACATGCTGCCGAATAATGCAAATTACGCCTTGTAAACGTAAAAATTGCACTTTTGAGGCCGATTGCAGCCTACCCAGTCAGCCAGGCGGACATCAAGCACAGCCTGCATTCGTACGATGCCAGCAGATGGCGAGCATTAAACTGCCAGAACCTGCTCGAAGCTGAAGATGCTCTGAATCTGCTCGATTTTGGACAGCACACTCTGCCAGCATAAAGTGTTACTTATTCGGACGCAGACGTATCACTTTATGCTGTCACGGTCTGGGTTAGATCCTTCGTTTAAGAGGGCTGCACGGTCGCATTAATATGGCGGATGTCGTTCGTGTATATTCCTTGTGTAGTCAACCGGGTACCCACGTACGCATTTACTGTATTTATTTCAACTCATTTCCTCTCTAAAATTTCTCTGAATGCCCATTCTCTACTCGCTAATATATTAATTTATAGTCTTGTAATGAGAATTTGTGCATACATGTTAAATATAGAAAGGTTTTAAATAATCTGTACATTTAGGTTAACTACACAGGGGATATTATCCGACGTCCGCCATGTCAGTGCGACCGTGCTGCCCTCTTAAACGAAGGACCGAGGTGTCTCTACTTCTGTCCTCAGCTTGTGCCGGCACACCGTGCCAGCATAAAGCGATACTTATTCGGACGCAGAAGTTTGTTGTTCTGCTGGTACAGCCTACTGTCCAAAATCGAGCATGTTTGCTTACTGGATACATGCTACCGAATAATGCAAATTACGCCTCGTAAATGTAAAAATAGGACTTCTAAGAACGATTGCGGCCTCGATTCATCTATTATCTAGCGCTTTTGACTACTGAAAAACCCCATCTTTGCATTATTAGCAAATGAAATGGCGTATCAGGCACTCAAGCAATCCTAGAGAAAAACGAGTATACCCCCCTCACATTTAATGAAGTATAATAGATTGTTCATGAAGAATTGATGATAAAAAACCAGTAACAGCAGTTCGTTTATCGTTTAAACTGAGGATATTAATTACAAAGTGTAAAAGGTTCATTTTCAATGAGACACTCTCTACATGATCATTCTGATTTGCAGGAGGGGTAAGTTCTGCCTGCATACAAATTCACAAAGCCCATTTGCCAAAGGACTTCAAGGAATATAGCGACCTATATTTCATTAAAAATCTACTGAATTTTATTCTATGTATGTGAATTTACAATATGTATTTCAAACAATAAAGTGAACTGCACAAGTGTGATCACATTGTGATTCGTTTGGGATTATTAAAGACCAGCTTCCTTTATTTTTAGTAACATTCCATACTGGTGATTTTTGTTGTTTTGCAGGTTAGTATTACCCTGACATGTGAGTATTTTACACGTTAATTAGGTCTTAAGGGCTTAATAGCTTAATATACGAGAAAATATAAATACAATGAATATAAATGATGATAATATAAATTAAAGAATATAAAACTGTTGCCATATACTTTCTTTAATGACATGAGTAATAAAGCAAAATTGACTATGCTACATTTTGTGTATTTTTGTACTGTGGGATCAGGACCCCCAGATGAAGTGTATTATAGGAGATTGGGAAGAATGGGAGGGTTCCGTGGGTGAGCTTGTTAGTCGATCGGCTACCACCAGTGAGGCCGGGGTTCACAAGTGCCCTCATTTTTCCTGAGATCCTAGAGTACCTAATACATTCTTCATCAATACTATTTCCACTGTTCAAAAATATAGGCGTCATATAAATGTGTAGCCTCCATATCCTATTAACCAGCCGTAGTAAATATGATGTACAGCAAAGTTGCGGTTCTTGTCCAGCAGCCTATGTCCTGCACGGACAGTAATCGCATACCGACATTATTTTTTAATGACTGCGTTTACCGCGCCGACCGGCCGCGGCCGAGAGTTCAATAAAAAAAAGCCGAACGTAGAGAAGGGTAGCATGTAAATACGGATCGTGTGGCCGAAGCGTGTCGGTGTGAACCACTACTAATAGTACTAATCGAATGTACAAAAACTTCTTTATTTTTCATTATTTTTTTACGGGACTTTCACCAACTTATTTCTGGCATTTTTCTGATTAAAACAACACCAAACTCGATATAATTTCAACTGTATTTACTGGTTTAATCGACGATGTTAGTTTCGGGCGTAAGGAAGGATAGCAAACACGCGGGCCTTGAACTGTGCCGGCGACGACGGCGACTGTCCGCGTCCCTTCCTCTTTCTTATACGCCGTCCTTCCTTGTGCCCGAAACATTCATCGTCGATTAAACCACTAAATTATATCATTATATCGTGTTGGAATTTAAAAAATTCCAGAAATAAGTTGGTGAAAGTCCCATAAAAAATAATGAAAATAAAGATGTTTTGTACATTCGATTGATGGTGTCAATGTAGTGTTCACGCCGACATACCCGAGCCGAGATCAATCATCGCTGGCCTGCTGCGTTGACCGGCAGTAGAGTAGGTAGGCACTAGAGATCGCTGTTTTGGAAGTGTACTAAAATACACATGTACACGGGGTACGTGAACCGTGTAGTACGAATTTAAGGGTCGTCGCCCACTAGGACGCCTCCTCTGCTTACCTGCACCATCGCTCCGTCCGCAAATTGACGCTGTGCTGGTAGTTTTGCCCCCCCCCCCCCCCCCACTAGACCGCTCTAGCACCGCGCCAGCGCCGTGCCGTAACCCGTCGAACGAGCTAACCCAGACCATTCTATGTAGTGGTGAGCACCACTGGCGACAACTTATGTCGGGCGAAGATATTTTGCTTTCTGGTTCGAAAAAAACGTTGACATTCCAAACTTCATAGGGCGGTTTCTCAACATAAAAGTCTGCTCTATCGCGCGATGTAGTTCGATTTTACGCTGGACCCTTATTTTTTAACATAAACAAAAATTGGTGTAAAAGTGGTGTCTCTCCATCTTTAACGATTATTTAAACATGTTTAAACATTCATAATGTATTGATATTGAATATCACTGTATTCAGGAAGTCTATAGAATCTTTTTCTCCAAAGAATAATTAAACATCTTCAAATATCTTTTTTTTTTAATGACATCACAATATTTGTTTAAAGTTGACAAATATGTTTCTTTTCAAAATCATATTTCTCAAAAACTGTGCGTCTCGGGGGAAAATTAAGGGCAGATTCAGAATCAAAGCAAAAAACTCTATAAGAAACACCCCACAGTATTTGTGGAACATGAAAAAAGATTGATTGTGTTGGACAGAGTAATTACTGTCATATTTTGTGGTCCCATGGAAACCGCGTTTCTGAACACTCGAATATGTCGTGCTTTAGACTTAAACTTCAGATATTTTAATTTAAATTTGTTGACGCATCTTGTAGCCCAGGTCCTAGCAGCTAGGTGTCAAGACACCTCTGTAGGTTCGACGGTAGAGCACCAGTTTACTATACGCAGGTAGACGGTCCGGGTACGAGTCCGACAATAGTAATAATGTTGGGGCGTACGGTCGAGTTTTTATTGCTTTGTGACTCGGTGACATCGTGGACTTTTTCGAAGTTTTCGATTTGGTTATTGCGGATTACCGGGGTTTGGGCACAGTTACTTTCGAGTGGCGAACATTAGCACTTAGCACTGCCTACACAATCGCTTCTTATTTTACTGTAACGACTACGATTTCATTAGACGGACGAAAAGAAAATTTTCAAAGCTCGCGCGATTCCTTTCTTTTGCTATCCACATTAACGTGCTATTTCGGATATATCTACAAACATGATTTTGACTTGGATCTACAGGGTGTCTCAAAATTACCTCCGGAGCCGAAAATGGGAGGTTCCTGAGGTCATTTCAAGCGACATTTTCCTTTGAAAAAATGTCGTCCGCGATTTCGTTAACGAAAAACACGGACCAATCAGAGCTCGAGCTAATAGACGCGTGCACCTCGGCGCACCGGCAGCCGAGTGTCGGTGGCACGCCGCGATGTCGCAACGAACAAAAGTTTCTCGATGATGTCAATCCTCGCCAATTTCGATAAGCTTTGGATATGTTGTCAATACCATGATTCTGAACAACATTTCTCTTTACATTTTCTGTCGATCGGCTTTAGTTTACGATATTATTGTAAAAATTTGTAATTCTATTATAAATCGATCGATGTACGTACTATCTCTTCGCCGATTTCGATGAGCTTTATTTCAAAGGAAAAAGATATTTAAAACATCGAATTTATAACATATTTCAAAGTCATCGAAATCGGCGAGGACCCACATAATCGGCAACTTTACCCGAACGATAGAAGAAACACAAACTTATTGAATTAAAAACTCACTTAGTCAGCCGTAAATCCATTTGACTACTACATACAACAACCACAAAACTTTCACATAATTGTTAAACTCGTAGCACACTTTTATAACTCGTATCGATAGCGAACGAAATTACTCCGACGCGGAAAGTGTTCGATGCTCTTCGCGATGCCGCGCGAAACTGCAGAGCCGGAACTAGCCGCTTTGCGCCTGTGGCAACAACCTGGCATGCGCTCCTACCATCTATGTAATGTAATGGGAAAATATATTGAACTCAAATATTTTTCCATATCGTATAATTATTACAAATGAATGAAACATACGTATAAATGTATAAGCCTTTACAAAATTTTTGGTAATAAATTATTCATATAAAAACTTTTCTAGACTTCGCTTCCGCAAATAGGTTGATTATTTCATCGTAATTGAGGCGGGTTGCTAGTTCTTTCTCAATTGACAAAATAGACATATTCGCCAAATGTTCTTGACCCAAAAAGGAGCGCAGATATGATTTAATTAGCTTCAGCTTGCTGAAGGAACGTTCGCATGTAGCCGTCGTCACAGGCATGCACAAGAATATTCTAAAAGCTGTGATTTTGTTAGGATATACATTTTCAAGCGATAATTCGTATACTTTCTCCAATACTTGGAAATGGTTCGTGCCCTTGTCCTTAAGGTCGTTCATTAATGTCGTGGCTTGGAATTTGAAACTCTCAATTTCTAATGAAAATTCATACAGATCCAGGTCATTTGGATATTTGAGAGCAAGATCGGCTGCCATTTTGGTGAGCTGAGTAACATCGGTGTCAAGAATCGCTTGGCCGCTCAGAACTGCGAAATCATCGGCAACTTCATTCAGAGCGACGAATCGGGTATTAATTTGGGTAATCATCGAGTCAATAACTTGTATCAGTTCTACTTTAAATTGAGTTTGGGCACTTATATGTTGTGATTCATCTTTCGCCTTTTCACCTGCCATCATCTTCTTTTTCCGTTTTCGAGTGTCTTGAAAGTCTGGTGTTACTTCTAATTCTTCCAATTCTTCTTCTGATTGTAAAATTGTTGGGAAGAAAGTTTCTCTGTATATTGTCAATTGTGACAGCATACCTTTAATCATTCCTGTGGCTCGAGCAATATCGAGGTTTTTGTCTTGCAATGCTAGGTTGATTCGGTTGATTTTTGACAGGAGTGAATCCCAAAACTTTAGTCGACCTATAAACTCAAAGGTTTGTATCGATTTTAAAATAGACTTAGCTTGTACTATTGTGTCCCCTGTATTTTGATCAGACCCTGTCATTTTTTTAAGCATGTTCACGATTGCCGACAGTTGGCAGTTCATTGCATGCACGGCACTTGCTTTTGACGACCATCGCGTGTCACAAGACCCCTTTAACGTGGTTTTTAGTTCGGTTTGCAGTAATTTCCAGCGAGCAGCTGAGCCAACAAAAAAATTATAAGTTTGTTGGATAATACCAAAAAAAGTTTGCATTTGTGGTACTATATTCGCAGCATTAACACCGATCAAATTCAAGCTATGGGCACTGCATGGTATGAATCGTGCATTCAAGGCTAATATTCGTGCCTGCACACCTTTATACTTGCCCACCATATTAGCTCCGTTATCGTAAGACTGACCTCGTACATTTGCAATTTCCAAGCCATCTTCTGCTAGTTTGCCAATAACTTCTCTCGAAAGACCTTCTCCGGTTTTTGCTTCAGTGTTAATGAAAGTGATCGAGCTTTCTTCAATTTTACATTTTTTATTTGAATCAATGTGAACGTACCGAATTATTTGAACCATCTGTTCTTTATGAGATATGTCGGTCGTACAATCGAAGAGGACTGAAAAATATTTACCTTTCTTTGTGTTTTGAATTATGTGCGATTGAACTTGTTTGGCAACCAAATCAATCAATTCGTTTCGTATTTTTGGTGAAAAATAAGAAATTGCACCTTTATTGTGACTGTCAATATGTTTTTTGATAGTACTGTCGTAATGGCTAATCAATTCGATCGTGTTCAGAAATTTTCCACAGTCTGGTCGCCCAATGATTTCAGATGTCCCTCTAAGGGCTTCATTGTTTTTGACGCAGTGCAAAATTGCATCGAGTATTACTTTCAATACATGTCTCCACTTTCCCTTTTCTTTTTCGAGTTGTTCGAGTAAATGGTCATCTACGAAGCCGCCACATTTCAACTTCTTCTCAAACTTCTTCATTTTTATATAATTTGCTCTATGAGATATAGAGCTTTCATGTCTTGGTAAATAGGGGTTAAGATGTTGCCAGTCATTAAAACCGTTCAACCAAATGCTGCTTCTGTCGTCGTTGAACAGTGTGCACGGGAAACAAAACAGAGAGTCAAGCTGTTTACAATAGATCAACCAGTTCCTGTGTATTTGTTCTCCATTTATCATTCTTCTTGTGAACCACTTTTTCTCAAAACGTCTATTGTTAGTTAACGGGTGCATTACAATATCGTCGCCATTAATAGGACCGTGTTCAATATACAGTTTGATAGTGTCCTTATTAACTGTCCACGATTTAGGATTATTGAAATCAACGTCAATCGAATTTTCTACTGCGCAATCATGTTCTAATCTTTGTTGATTTGCGGAATTATTCTCAGTAGGTATTCCGTTTGAGCTGTTGGATTCTACGTTTTGTACAATATTTTCAGGTTGATTGAGTTCTGTATTTAGTTCTTTATTTGTGTTTTCCGATGTCGATGGTAGTTCTCTTGGGAAGAATTGCTCTATATTACCGCTGTTTTTTAGAGCTGCAGCCTTTTTCTGCTCGCGGATCTGTTTAAACTGAGCACCTGATTTCTTCTTTGGTGGCATCCCTATAAACAAATACATATATGCAAAGGAATGTTGTTTGATTTCAACGTGAATATATTTGAACAATTTTGCTCGAACCAGATAATATACTCACTTAAAACTTTCTTCTTTCCTGCGTCGCCAATGCTCCAGCAGTCGTCGTCCGCGTGGCGACTGCGGTATCGTGCAAATCATCTTTTGTTTTCTTTCTCGCGTCATTACGCACTCGTTCGTGTTTTCCCGCCGAACGACCAACCGAACACTGACCAGCGCGCGGCGTTATTACTTTTTTGGGCTTGGGCGTCAGGACGAGAGTCAGGCTCGACGCGCGGGCGTTGCGGCTCGTCTCGAGCGCCACGAAATCTCGGACGCTCGGGACTCGATAAAAATTCGCGCCTTTGCGCTGCATGTAAATAAAAAATTTTGCATAGCGCCCCCACGAGACCTGCGTGCGTTGCGCCCGTTGCGCCCGTGGCAGGTGCCACCTTCGCCACGCCGTAGTTCCGGCTCTGCTCAGAGTTGAGCTCGCGAGGGAGGCGTCACGGGTAAGGTGAAGTAGAGGTTGACAATGAGACTCAGGTTGATACTTGATGGGTCTCCTGTGACCACAGCTCTTAACTTTTATTCGCCGAATTTACCACTGACAAACGTTAACACCGTTTACAGCGCGCTTATGCGGTTAACCGTTTCCAATGGTTCACAATTCACATAGCGTTGTACGGATGCGTTCGAAGAGAATCCGACGGATCCTATGTTTCGAGTGATTGTAAAGTAGCACGATCAATGTTAGAATCAGTGCGGCGCACTGTAGGCGTCCGATGAGCGCGCGGAGTAAGGAACGAATACTTTGCAAGCGTTTCAAGACGAATCGATGTGATGAGCGCGAACGAATGGTTAACATCAGAGAAGAGGCGAGAAGGCACCGCAGATGCCTTATATAAAAAATCTAGGGCGAACCCGGATTGGTTCGCTTAAATCGCGTGATTTGTATACACACAAATCTCATCTATCACACAAATATACAGAGCATTTGAAGGATTCAAACGGTGGAATTCGGCTAATGAGCGCGTGTGTTGTTGCTAAACGGCGTTACCCGACGGCGATGTATACTCTATTAATGTATTGCAAAAAACGGGTGACACCGAGATTACCCGTATCGACGACATAGACCGAAATCCACAGCTTGAATCCTGAACATACTGCCCGCCTCGAAATATTAATTTCGAAACGCTATGGGGGCGCATGCAAGTGGCCACGCTTGGCCGAACGATCTGAAACGAAATAGGGACAGCGTTTTACAATTCCCGAGCGCTTGTCCCCATAAACGCGCGAATGGCCTGCCCGCCGCGACGTCTCGGGGGGGGGGGGGGGGTGGTACATGTGAGCGTGAGAGCACGGGCGTGCGAGAGCGGAGACGAGAGCGGAGGCGCGAGCGGATACGTGAGAGCACTAAATGTTGAGAGCACGAAATTGCGAGAGAACTGAATTGCGAGACCGGAGGAGCGAACGAATGCGCAGAGGCACGATGGTGTGTGAGCGGAGGCGCGGACGGATGCGCGACTGCACGAGAGGGAGAAAGCGGAGTCACGAGCGGTTGCGCCAGAGCACGAAAATCAGACACCTCGATGCGTGGAATGGTCGAATCTGGGTTCGTTGAATTCGTGAGTTCAGCGGATGAATGGTCAACAGGACTTACAGAGGTGCCCCGAAGATCGTTGAGCTTGGATTGCATGCAGGCCAGGGAGATGAAGTACGATTTCTCCGTGTCCGTGTAGACGTCATCGGTGAAATACGAAAGAGTAGCTTGTTCCGCTGCAGTGATAGAAGCGAGAAGTCGAGCATACCCCGCCGCGAACTTTGTCCAGTTCGACTGGAGATGATTCATCCTCGTTACAAACGTGGCGTCCGTCCATTTCGATTTTCCCAACTTGTTCAAATTGATGAGCGCGCGGTCGATGGACTGCTTCATCAAAATCTAATACTCGAGATATTCCATGCTGAGAAATTTTGTCGTGTTTTAGTTATCCCGTGAAGGTCTCGCGAATCCGGCTCGAAGGACCAATGTTTCGGCACCGACCAGCGTGGTCGGAAGATGCCGGCTGCCGGAACCACCCAGATTTGAGCGCGTGTGGCAACTCCACGATGACCGATAGAGGAGAAGGAGATTGAGCAAATCCGAGAAGTTATTTTGTGTTGAACACCCACATTGAGCACGTCACTTTATTCCTTTCAACAAGCGAATGGTATTCGACGGACGCGTACATGAATTGCGTACATAGCAGATAACGAATGAACAGAAGAAGGCCCCGCAGATGCCTTATGTAACGACGGTCGACGATCTTGATTTGTGAATTTGAAGGATTCAAGCGGTGGAATTCGGTCAATGAGAGCGATCTTTGTTGCCGAGCGGCGTCAAGCAACAACGATCCGCGAGCCATCCGCGTGTTGACATACGCGACAAAAACAGGTGACAATGAGATCAACTGTATTGGCGACAGAGACCGAATTCCACTGCTTGAATCCTGAACACTTGCAACTATATAACACCTCACACAATACCTAAATGTTTAGTAAGTGATTAGATATCAACATACACAGTGAACCACGAAAGTACTTAAACGCTCTTTAAAATAGTATAACTTTTTTGTAATCAGACCAAACGACCAGACTTTTTTTAGTAATTAGAAGAATTTATTTACCAAATGATATGCAAAAAAGATTTTGAAAAAATTCTCATTACATGAGAAAGTAAAAGAGATACTATTTATAACTTTTTTGTTAGAGCCCGTAATAAAAATTTAAAATATGCGTTTTGTAGATGATAAACTTTTCAGCATGTATATAACTAACATAGATCTACAAAATATATATTTCAAATTTTTATTAAGGACCCAAATAAAAAAGTTTTAAGAAATGCTTTTCTTATTTTTGCGCGCAACTATTTTTTAAAAAATATTTTGCAGATCATTTAGTAAACCAATGCTTGCTAATTGCATACAAAACATCAGATTGTTTCGTACAATTATAAAAAACTTATACTGTCTTAAAGTGCGTTAAAATACTTCGAACTGCAAATTATCTTCATCTTCTATGCGACAGACTTACGCTCTTTGTATTAGATTTTTTGTTGTCGCTATAATTAGGGCATCTAGGTTTATGTTTTTAGCAATAAGTTTGCAGATGTTTATGCGAAATAAAAATGTTCTGCATTGATCATGGGAAGCAGAAGTAAAACAAAAATTGATTTTATTTCCTAATGACTTTGTTGCATTAAAAACAACGTTATAATGTTCTTAAATTTTTCTGATCTTTTACTGTTTTATATTTAACCCAACCAATTTTTCCATAAATGCTTCAAGATCCGCAGTCTAGTTATTAAATGCAGTTGTTATGCGATTCCGTAGTTCTTGAACATTATTGATTGGTGTGTCGTATACAATGTAGAAATAATTTTTCATTAAAATTACGGTGGCACAAATTTTCGAACTTAAGGTCATTTTAAGGTTATAGCTAGGAGTGTGCAGACTGCCTTATGTTTCGGACGTCCGAGTGTTCGGGTCGGTCCGTCGAAGTTGGGCGGTCTCGGTCGGACGCGGACGTCCGTAACAATCGAAGGCTCGGGTAGTCCGATTCTGTCGGACAGTACGATAGTGTTGGACGGTCCGATATTGTCGGGCAGTTCGATACAATTGGGAAAATATTAATTTTGCGTAATAACATGCCTTCCGAAAAATAACTCTGCATTTTTCGATTTTTGCGTGTATCAAAATAGCACGTTTCAATTTCCGGGTTGCTCAACGTCTTCTTAAAAAAGTCTAGTAAACTAGATTTTTTTCTTTCATCTATCAGTAATACAATGGAGATTTCAAAGTTAATGCAGTTAATTAAAAAAAATTGTACTAATAACATAAACATGTTCTAATAACAAAAAACATACGAGTTTTCGCTATTTCGTTCTGAGGAATATTTTCATCAAAATTACTGTTCCAATCGTTATGCAAATCTGACACTTGTCTATTAAATTTTTCCAAAGTTGCATGTTTCTCATCAATTGGCAGTAACTAAAGACTGAGCTCGAGCCAACTACAATTAAACAAACGAACGAATAGTATACAACAATGTATTATACTTTCAAACTCTTCGTTCCTCTCTACGATAATTCCAAATATGTATAAAGATTTGAAATCGCAAATAAGAAGTAAAATATCTGCTGACATACAAGAAGATAAATTATATTTAACAAAAATGATTTAATAAGACGTTGGAGAGCACAGAAATTGAAACGTGCAATTTTGATACGCGCAAAAATCAAAAAATACAGTTATGTTTCGGAAGGTGTATTATTACAAAAAATTAATATTTTAGTTGCAAAATATTATCTGGCAATACCTACAACCCAGGTAACAAGTAAGCGATTGTTTTCGCTCTCTGGAAATATAGTAATGGCAATAGCTGAAAATGTACAGAAGTTGCTTTTTATATGCCAATAAAATATAAAAATATATAACTATATCTAAGTCTTTTTGTGTTTCTCTCTTTGTGCATGGAAATTAGTTTCCCTTACGCATTTACATCATTTATAGTACTAAATGATTGGTAGTACTATACAAACAATTCATTTTTAAAAATGTATATTAAAAATTAATTATAATTTAAATTTCGTATACACGATGAGCCGCTTGCATTAATCGGACTGCTTGAAGGTGTTAAACTGCACGAAATTGTTAGTCTGGGTCCGAAATCGCAATTGTACCCGAGCGTTTGTTTTCACGGACGCCCGACCGAGACCGCCCTACTTTTTCCGAGTCCGACCGAGTCCGATATCTCAGACGTCCGCTCACCTCTAGTCATAGCATAACATAATACACTGTTGAATTCGTCTCGACATCAGCAACAATCCTGCGATGTCCAAAACATATAATGCTATTTAAAAAACTCGAAAATCGATTTCTTGCAAAATCCTGAGGTCGTAGACAAATTTTGAGACCAGATTTGAAATCAGCGTGAAAAAATCTACGGGAAATGATATATAGCATGTTTAAAAAAAAATTTTCCGTGCGTAGTACCGGAGAAACCACATTTTCTTGAAATTCTACATGTTTAACGAATTTTCTCAAGGTTAAAAAACGTTCGTACCATAATCTCCCTATTTTTCCCATATTCTGCCAAGTTTCAGCTTTAATTTTTAAAAAATTTCATCGCTCTACCTCATTTCTATCGAAAGTTCTTTGATTTTGCGTATTCAGAGATGTCAGGCAGCCGCTGTACGTGACGCGCTAATTTCTGCGAAGCACTAACTTCAAACACAGCTGCCATAGGTAAAACATTGTCGCAGCGAGTTCATGGGGTACTCAATCCAATCGGCAGAATCTCTGCTTCAATCTGACGTTCGGATCATGATATTACGATCATTTCTCACCGAGATATAGCGAGTTAAAGGAAAAATGGAAGTTGTGCATTTTTGTTGTGCAGAATATATTATACAATATTATACATATATAAAAGTTGTGCAAAATATATTTTTTTCTATAGTAAATCTTAACTTTTTCAGTTTTTGTTTTCTATTTTATATTTATAAAAATGTAAAATTTTAGAAATGTAAAAAAATGGTTAATTGTAATAATTCAAAGTAACACTTCTCAGTGGAAGACCCTGTATAAGCAAACTTGCAGAAACTTACTGAAATACCTACTAAAAATCGGTGAAAATGTGCTATCGTGAGTCTCGCAGAAAATTCACGAGCTAGTTTCCTAGTCTGGCGATATTTGGTTGCAGTTTCTCACCTTAAATCCTCGCCTTAATCTTGAGGATGCGCTGCAATCATTCAGGACAACCATCGTGCTGGGTCCTCCATCACCCCTGTCGTACGATGAATTCCGGACTGTTCCACTGGATTCTGTACTTTCGACTATAACACAGATTTGTTTCGATCAGGTTTGCGTAAATAATGTGAGGATCAAATGCTTCGGTCAACTTCAAAATTTAATTTGGCAATTTGAACGCGTGAACTCGTCAAAAACTCATTTAAAATTAGGATTGAGTAATACTTTTCAATGGAAACATCGCCCAATTTGATAAAACATTTCGCACATATATACTACGGTGAAAAATATTTGACATAGTCATATAACTAGACAACGGATATACAGGGTGTCCCAGACCACCCGTTCTACCCATTTATAATCTAGAAAATAGGTTATTTCCAAAAATTCAAAGAGTTTCTTTTATAAATCAGATGCGCTCTATCAAATTTCCTAAAAGTCAAATCTAGATGCGTCCGGTGCCCAAAATGTATATTTTTATGTTATAGAGGAATAATTTGTAATATTGGGCAGGCACCGCCTGTCACGAGGCATCCGAAGTTGGTTTAAATACAGGGACCAGTTTCATTAATCAATATGTTGGCCAGAAGAAAACAATAGTTCATTTAAGGATGTTCTGGAGGTACAATAGGAGACAAGAGTACAAGAAATTTGAAGTCCATCACAATACATGCCAATGAAAGCCGTTCATGAGTATATTTTGCATTAAACTTTTGCGAATACTGTACCCTCTGTAGCTATATTCAGTGGTCTACACTTGTCACGTTTCCATGCTAGTGAGAGACAACACGATAAAGGCTATAACCGGGTTTTACAGTGAAATCGGCCTCCAGTGGGATTTTAGTCGTACTTGGACCATTCGATAGCCTACCCAAAAGAACCTCACTCTGCCAAGTTTCAGCCCCGTAACTCATCTGTAAGGGTAGTTATCGAGAAAAATCGAAAAACCAGTTTTTGGCCCATTTTCCCTATTTATTGACAATTAAAACTTCTGAAAAAAATCTGACACATTTCGGACACCAAGCCACATAGTAGGCATCATTTTCAGATTTTTTGGCTGCAA
>CM052297.1:14267448-14280865 GCA_028455765.1 Lasioglossum oenotherae | reverse complement strand
CGCGTCTAGCTCGCGCTCTGATTGGTCCGTGTTTTTCGTTAATAACTCGTTAACGAAGCCGCGGACGACATTTTTTTAAAGGAAAATGTCGCTTGAAATGATCTCAGGAACCGCCCATTTTCGGCTCCCGAGTTAATTTTGAGACACCCTGTATATTCAGGCGGGCCGCAGGCAGTTTGCTAGCAGGCCAAATTCGGCCCGCGGGCTATGGGGTTGCTCATCACTGCACTAAACGGTATTTCACTTCGAAGTGAATGATTAAATTACAATTAAGACTAAGATTTGGGTTACTTATGGATAGACTTCATGAGCGAATTTTATGCATTTATGACGAAAATGAGGTGTAGTATGAAACAGAAGAAACTTTAGAAGAATTAAAAAACACTTTCACATTATTTTGAACCTATTAAACATATGAAAATACGAGAATAAATTTCTATATCACTCAAGCTTGTAATTCAGATAGAAAATGTTGATTTTGCATAAAGATCCGCTGTCTACTTATAAAACTCGAGAAAAAGTCCTCGATGCATTTAACGAACACAAAATCGTGACGTCGCAACTTTCTACAGGCAGGACCTCAGCAGGAAAGTTTTTAATCCTCCACGCTTCTTCCTGAGTGCAATTTCGTCGGTGTTTCCAAATTGTGCAACGTGTTAATTTGCATCAGGAACGAAAATTCGGAAAGCTAGTTCGAAAAATGTCTCTAAAATCGTAAATTAAAAAGCAGAACATGAAACTTCGCTAGAATTACATTATAAACTTTGATCATGCCGTGAACAGACCAGAACGAGCCTAATTCACACTTTCAAGTCGTACTTTTAAGTAACGAAATTTTTAGTGGGATATATGGATTGTAAGTTTCTACGAGGGTGGCTCAAAAAAATAAGTTGCATTATCCTAGAACTTTAAGCGTATCAAAAATATCTTCATGAAACTTGGTAGTAATATTTAATTAATATTTTTGTTCTAAAGTTGCGTTTATGACTCCTACATGCAGTGACATGACTTCTTAAATATTGGACCATAGGATTTGAACTTTTTTGAAAAGTGAAAAGATTTTTGAAAAAAATTCCAAGTTGTCGGAATTTCAGAGAAAATACGAAAGGTTATATTTTGCAACTTTTTTATGTGGGCTTAGATAGAAAATTTAGAAAATACGTTTCATAGATATGTATCGATTAAACATGTCCTGAAAGATTCATCAAAATAAGCGTTTAAAAATTGTGAAAATTGTAGATTTTCACCATTACTTGGTGAACAATGGTTGGTTACAATGGCATTACTTGAATGCGTCTGGAAGGTGACATATCAGAGAGTAATTACAAACAAGAAATTGTGATATTCGTTTATTTAGTCAAATGTTATTACGTTTCGAAAATGAGTGAAAACGAAGGATAAATTCGGTACATTTTGAAATGTTATTACAAAAAAAGAAAGAATGCGACCCAAGTTGCTAAAAAAATTGTGATGTTTATGGACGCGATACAGTATCAGTACGTGTGGCACAAACTTGGTTCAAGCGTTTCGAATCTGGTAATTTTGATGTCAAAGGTACACTTCTGATCGACCCGTCACTGAAAAAGTCGATGAAATCATGCAAACAGTTGAGCACGACCGGCACATTGTTGTACTCCGGATACTCAATATAAGTATATTTATTAAGTACAATTTCTAAACGAAAAATACAAACTATGGACGTAATACAAAAGATCTTAGTAGTCTAGACAAGACTCGGTAAGAGACTGATCGGAAGCGAATGAATACTATGAAAAGAATACTCGCGAGAAGAAGAAATCAGCAGGAGATGTAAGTTTTGGATTCTGTAAAGTGGGGGTTGTTTTAGGTCTAATGGTCAGTAAGGGATGAATCATGGGAATGAGGTTCAAAGATGAGTAATGGTAGATAGAATGTGTCGAATTGAAGATAAAGAGACGAACTGAAACGTTTAGGTTTTTTTTTATTAAGCTATAAACCCCACATGGGATTATTAGCAGCATACACATGGCTGTGCATGCTAACATTAGATAGATAACTTATGTACTAAATTGAAACAATATAATAAACATTTCCGAATACAGCACTAACACTAAAGATATAAAGAATGAACCACTGCCCAATCTGTTGATACTATCGATTTTAAAGGAACGAAAGCCAGGTATATCAATTTCTTTTGTTTTTGTTACTATTAAGCATAGTTTCTACGCCAATAAATATGACAACATCCTCTAAATATTTTTGGAGTCCTACATTGTAATTAGAAATGCATCTGAAATTCCAAAAGACAACTTTGAGGTCAGTGCTAATACGAGAGCTCGAATTATTATTATTCATGAATAGTATAGATAGGCGTAAGTATTCTGTGTAGTATGAGTAAGATCTCCTTGTGAGAGGGTCACATCAGAATCGGTAGTGATGTCTTTTTCCTTATCTTCGGACCACCTGATATTGAGTTCCAACTTCTTGATAATTCTAGAGATTCTATTTTTAACAGATCTATTACGGAAACTGGAGTAAGTTTCCCGAAGCATCTTCACAAGTTGATATAAGTCGTCAGTGAAGGAGTAGGCCAGTTGAACGATGTTTACATTACCCTTGGCTTTGGATATTAATTCTTTGTATTGATCGTATCGTAGGATATATGTGTCAGGATGTTGACTAAAATTATTCCTAATTGGTTCAAAAGCATGATCCAATATATACATTTTTGTAGAGCTAGACATTTCACTAGAGTTCTCAATTGTTTTCTTTTTCTTAGGTGGCGTGTCTGATTTTTTTGCTGAACTAGGATTTAAGAAATTTGCATCAGCTAAATCTTTACCTGAAGTAGTGTTCAAGGATGCAGTAGTGAGTTCTTTATTAGGTTCCTCCAAGATGCTGTGTGAAGTATTTGACGTGGTTGAGGAGAGAGGTCTTTTACACTAAAGCCTTTGGTTAACTCAAGATTTTTAGGTTCACCAAGATCAGGAATAGTTTCTTGAGATTCTTTTTGGCTGAATAATTGAGAATAGTTCACTGTGTTCACGTCAGGATCCTCTTCATGAGTCGATAAGAAAAGAGTGTTATTCTGTAGAACTGGATTATTGATAGAGATCGGGCAATGTTTGGCCACATGACCTTGCTTCTTACACAGGAAGCAAGCTGGACTGTCCGTTGAGATGAAAATCCAGTATAACGTATCCTCAAAGTTAACTTGTATTTTCTCCGTGAGTTTGCTTACATCATCTGGATGGATGTAGATTTGTCGACGAAGATTAAGGATATATGAGAATCCTGGTTCAGAGAATCCAATTCTAATGAAGGACATGGGTGAAACTGTTCTAATTCCCATTTGTTTAAAAGAGTCCAATATCACAGAATGTGGGATACCAGGGCACACATTAGAAAGAATAATGCGTTTAGTTTTCATGATGCAAGGTCTAACACAGATACTAGACGGTCTTTAATGTTTATAGAGTCAGTTTTTGACGTGATTTCGGTTACTAAGGATTTCTCCGATAAGTATACACATACTCTATTATTAGAGATTCTTGAGTCAAACCTTATATTGATAGGATTGGTGACCTTTGCAACTGCGTATATGTATTCTTTGATGGTGATGTCATCATGTGCGTCTAGAACTATAGCATATTCTTTCGAAAGGAAACAAACTTTTTGCATTACACTGGCGTATTTAGATACTGCGCCACCCTTAACTTGCGGTACATTTTCTGTGGCCATGATTTCTGTGGGAGAGATTTTTGTACACAGGAATATATCTCTCGATTATCACAATTGAGAAAAACAAACTCGCGATTCCTACCGTGACGAGCAACGGTATAAGGAATCGCAACACTCACTATAACCAATAGTATATGTACTATGATACGCGTCAACACGCGACTGAAAACGTTTAGGTTACATGAGTGATTACTAATGCTAGAGAGAATCTTATCGTTGGTATACAACATTAGCAGTCGCGACATCGGTAAGGAACTAAACACCGACCACAAAACAGTTCTAATTGTAAGTCGAACGGTTACCCATCGACTCTGCGTACCAATCTGCAGGAGAAACTAAACATGTGATTGGCATAAATCTTACAGCGGTCTTTCTCGTATCTTGTTTTTCATCTAACCGTCCCGTCGGGTTCGTAAACGTGCTACAGCGTGCATTTCGAATTTCGACACTCTAAATGCCCTTCTTAAATTCTTCAGAAAACTCTTGCGGAAAATCAGTGTCGTTCGAACCGCAGTAGAGAGAACATCTCCCAAGACTTGTCAATTCAAAGCTAACGGTTGCTATTAGCTGTGTTTTTGATAGTGATATTTAAACTAATCACTAGACTGCGGATCTTTATGCAAAATGAAAGTTGGCTGCTGCTATTACAAGGGACAGGAGCCAGGAAGATATTTGATTCTTACTGTAATCATTTTAGCATGTTGAAAATAATACATTGGTGTTTTGAAATTATTTTAATCTCTCTACTGTATTAAAATGCACCTACTCATGTTTGCTACAAATGCATGAAATCCGCGGTCTAGTGATTGCATTACGTGATTGTTGTGATTTGTGCAGCAGTACAAGGGACATGGCAATTATTATTAGTGCATAACTATGTGTTGACAAATGTGAACAGTGATTGTGAGTGTGGAGAAATTTCAAGGCATCTGTGTGAAATAAACATACGAATTATTTATCGAGTCGAAAGTGAAAGTGAAATTCTGGATCGTCGACCTGTACCGCGCATCCCTTAGGCCTTATTGCTATCTACCACCGGCTGTGCAGTTCGTCGATCTGGCCGTATGTCCCTTATCTTTCGGGACTGCCGGATACCTGAAGACATCGTGCAGTTCGTCACCGAGTGACCCAGTGATACACATTTCGAAGCAGCAAATGGATTTACGGCTGAATAAGTGAGTTTTTAATACAATCAGTTTCTACTTCTTCTCTTTTTTTACGATTACAGTAATTCTTCTATCCAGTATTCTATACAGTATTCTATACAGTATTCTTCCCAACACCCGTGTTTTGAACGGACTTCGATAGAATAGGGTGGCTAAATTTTTATGACTGCGTCTACCGCGCCGAGACTTCAAACGACGAGCCGAACATAGAGAAGGACAGAATGAAATAGGATCGCGTGGCCGAAGCGTGTCGCCGTCGCCGGCACAGTATAAAGGCCCGTGCGGCATCACAATGAAACACCAAGACCTCAGCTTCTTTATTTTCTATGATATCATTATGGAACTTTCACCAACATATTCGTGGCATTTCTCTGATTAAAATGATACCAAACACGATATAATTTTGGCCAATATTTAGTGGTTTAATCGACGATGAAAGTTTCGAACGCAACGAAGAAGAGCGTATGGGAAAGAAAGTTTTACCGTCGATTAAACCACTAAATAACGTTGAAATTATATCGTGTTTGGTATCATTTTAATCAGAGAAACGCCAGGAATAAGCTAGGAAAAGTCCCATAAACCGATCATTAAAATTAAGAAGTTTGAGAACTCGATTGACTCGAGTCAATGTGTGGTGTACACACCGATATACCCGAGCCGAGATCAATCATCGCCGCTCTACGGCCCGGCGCAACGTTGGCCGGCAGTGGAGTGGGTAGGCACTGGACTTCGATAGAACAGGCGACCCAGGACTTCGATGGAAGAATTACTGTATCTCGTAAACTAAAGCCAACCGCCAAATAGTCTAAACAGAAATGTTGTTCAGAATAATGGTCTTGACCACATATCCAAAACTCATTGAAATCGGAGAGCATTCACATAATCGAGAAACTCTTGTTCGTGGCGATGTCACGGCGTACCACCCACACTCGCTTGCCGGCGCGGCGCGGCGGCCCAGGGCGCGCTCTGATTGGTCCGTGTTTTTCGTTAATAACTCCTAAACAAAGCCACAGTTGACATTGGTGCAAAGAAAAATGTCTCTTGGAATGGTCTCAGGAACCTCCCATTTCCGGGAAGTACACGAATTTTGGGACACTCTGTATAGTGCAATGTACTTAAAAAAAATAAAAATCAACTTTTTCGATATTTCTTTATCTTTTGTATGTGTATTATGTGATATTGAACATTTTTAACAAACGTAAAAATGCAATATAAATATTGCTTTGACAATATATCTCAAATATCACTACAACAATTGGTGTTTGGATAAAGACGTTTATCAAATCAATACACTATAGTACTGTTATGCGGTATCACCCTTCCCGATAAGATTCCAAACTAACATTATCTTCGCCCTTTTGCCCAAAGCTGACTCAAATGTTTGGTTGAACTAAGAACAGCAGAGTTACATGTCCGGTGACACATTTGAGTGCAGACCAAAGATCCTCATACAGAATCCATATAAGGACTCCTCTCATTGAGCGGGACTCACTTTCGAGCCGTCAGTGATTTTGTAAAGACGTATACTTTCTGTAAGCGCGATTACCTGTGAACAATCTGTTGGTGTGGCCTACTCAATAAACTTCAAGTTATAAAGAAGAAAAAGGATTATTTCTCGAGGGAACCCCATACCTTCCTTCTTCACGGCATAACAGTACGATGCACTATATAACAAAATTCTGAAAAAAATTAAAAACGGTTGTTTCAACAATATCTCATTAACAATAGTAATATTTTTCACAGCGCACAGGTTCGATCAAATTCTACACTAAATATAGCTAATATCTCATTACTGAATTTTTATATACCTGGTACCTCCCAAACTTCATTAGGAAATATGCATTTTTTCGAATTTTTGGTAATTTCCAATTTTTTCAAACCTGTTCGCAAAGTCTGTAAAATCTGAAAATATATACATTAATAATCACGATAAGACATATCCAACATAATAATTTAAACGTGGCACTGCGAGAACTTCAATGTCGTATTACGCTTGAATTTATTTCGAGTCGATTCCTTCATGCAAGCCGTTCGTTTCGTACGAATCGCACGCTCGCCACAGTGCGCCGAACCATTGACAAAAATCGAAAAAGTCACTGCTTCATATCGATTTAAAACTATGTTCATATTATGTCAAAATAAATCATATTTGAGAAAAAGATTTAAAAAATTCAGTAGGAAATTAGTTACAAGAGAATCTGTAAGCGAATTTTAGGAAGATCAAATAGTAGACGTTTGTTGTTCAATTAACACAGATCTACAAAGCGTATATGTTAAATTTTCAATATAGGTCTACATAAAGAAATTGTACAATGAAACTTTTAGTATTTCTTCCACAATTCCGATCAGTTGCTATTTATGAAAAAAATTTGATTTAAAACGAAGTTTCAGTTTCGGAAGAACTGAACTGCAAATTCATGTACTGAAAACCACCAATAAAACAAAATTTTGTTTATAAATATCGTTTTTTAATGTTTAAAAAAAATACAATATTTATAACAATATCATATTGTGATTGCTCTCAATGTAAATAAAAAATCTCACTTTGATTCATGTCTCTATCATAAACAGAACAAAAGTTATTGAATTTTATCCAAGAAACAGGCATTCCGGTGCACTGTGAAGCGGTGCGAGCCGGGCTAAGCTCGACTGGATTGATCGAGCCGAGTCGAATACTGGCATCGATGCAAGTAACTCGCACCGATGCGAGCCAATGACGTCGACGCAAGTAGCTCGCTTCGTGCGAGTACGCACAATTAGTGAACTTTGAGCGCGGATATCTCGGAAACTATGCAAGATAGCGAGAAACTCAATCGAACGAATCTTATGGCACATTTTGTTAGCTTTAATATTGTATGGAATAGTCTTATCGCTAGGACGCATAGTTTCCGAGATATCCGCGCTCAAAGTTTACGAATTGTGAGAAAGAAATTGCCTTACTTGACTAGCTTCAGCACAATTAGTAAACTTTGAGCGCGGATATCTCGGAAACTATGCAAGATAGCGAAAGACTAAATCAAATCAATCTTGTGGCACATTTTGTCAGCTTTAATTTTGTATGGAATGGTCTTATCGCTAGGATGCATAGTTTCCGAGATATACGCGAAAAACGAAGAAGGGGACCATATACGTGCCTCCATGCACTCAGTTCACCTCCTAGGAGTTGGGACTTTTAGTATGTTTACCTCCTCACTAGTCCAAACAAAGACTCAAAGTTAAAAATTGTGTTCCTTCCATTTCTCTCCACAACTTTTCGTTGACTGGACTGGGCCCTCTGAAAATCACGTGTCGCATTTTTCGCCCAAAAATCAAAGAAGTTCTACAATGACGGAATTATGGTTTTATCTGGAGAATGGCAAAAGGTGGTCGACCAAAACGGCACATACTTGATTTAATAAACTTCATTTAAAATATGGAAAACTCTTGATTCATTTTTGCATTAATATACGAAGAAACTTTTTCCCCAACTTATTATGCACATTATGCACTGGAAAGTATGTAGTCATTTAAAAAGGTGATGTGTGAAGGGGACCTTCATTTTTCATGAACATATTTCTATTTTGACTTTGTCGGTATTGCATTTTGTAGCCGAGTACAATGTAATCCTGTACACCTTCGTTAACATTGTATAATTACATCGTTGAAAAGGCTGTTGCAATGGGGAGGTAGTTCCTTACTGATGAGAGTAATTTAAATAAATAAGAAAAGTAATTAAAGTTCAGACGTGCTATTAATTTATGGCCGAACAACATTGGTGCTAATTAACTTTTACGCTGAGTGTGAAGTCTATGCATTTCAATTTACATATATTGCAATTACCTCCTTTTTATGTCGAAGTATACAAAAAATAATAGATGATTTATTAAAGGAGTGTAGAAAGCGAGTACATACTCTATAATTATTATTAGACTGCGGATATTTGGGCAAAATAGAAAATGTTCCGTCGCGCAGGAACAGTATTCGTAGGTTTTCTTTGGACAAGATTTATGATGCGAACGTGTCTAAATATCCTTCTCGAGGATTAAGCAAACTAGGGTCATTCGACGACCAGTCGAGGCATCTGTTTAACGTTCAGTTTTTATACACCCTCGAAATTACAAGGTGTCATAAATTTAGTCCCTCCGAAGGACCGCCCGCGACCGTTCCGCACGGTGTCAAATTATCTGGACCCGTTGCGTCGTCGACCGAGTAAGATCTCACCCCACTCCTTTCCAGGGCCTCATTCAGAGCTACGGGAAGGAAATCCTAGAAGTCAAAAGTGTACTGATTGGGAAATGCAACTTTCTGCAGGAACCAATCAGTGCATCTTATTTCTTATTCGAGAATCCAACGAGCATCGTGCTAGGACTGGAAGACAAATTCGCTCAGTTGAGTTTTACGCTCTAACGCCGCGCCGTGACATTCTCCAGTCCTCGGGTAGACAAGTACAACGCACGAGCCGTTGTCTTGTCAATCATACGTGTGAGGTTAGCATCACGGTAGTTCGTTGTCCAGTGGTCAGGACACCCGACAAACCGGGATCGCGTCGGCCGAAATCCCTCGCGATCCGGATCACATCAATCGAGATTCCTCGCGTACGTTCAATCACAAACGCGAATCCTCATTATCATCATCTGCGCGCGTATAAGGCAGGACCTGCTAGATTAGCCTTACTGATGAGTCCACTAGCAGGTCCGGGACGAAACGCTTCCATTAACGTTTTCATGCGATTTCAATTCATGCGAATCAATCTTTGCAATCATTCTATCATTGAACTAGCTGCCCAAGATTAACTTGGCGGGCAGTGATCCGGAACATACGCGAACCTACAAATCCGCTACAAAACAGAAAACATTCTCATGAATTGTATCAAACAGGAGAGAACGAGATATAACAATTTCTTTCTATCTCCAACATTTTTATAATATCTTTCTACTATTTTAAATGTCAACTACTTATTTTTATTATTTCATTTTACTCCGGAAACTATCGTTACTATCAAAGACTGCCGCAACCGTACCGTATCCTTCGAAAGAATTGCTTCTTTATAACTCCAGTAAACTTTACAATTCGTCATAAATTCAAAAGAATTAGGTCAGCATATCGTAAGTCGTACAGATAGCTTTTTAAGGGTCAAATCAGTATGCACCGACACTGCAAACATTTATAAACACCTAAAGAAAGTTAATTTCGAAATTAGTTATTCCTACGAAAATGAAACGTATTGGTATTTATGAGGTGCCTATTATTTCTAATATCTAAATGAATTTAACTTCGTGTATGAGATATAATACTAATGATTAGACTACGGATCTGTATGTAAAATAAAAACTTTCCATCTGAATCGCAAGAAACAGAGGTGAAATAAAAATTTAATTTCTTTCTTTATTGTTGCAAATCGCCCACATAGATGTACGATCGTGTTCGATGCACCGAGCAGGCCCAACGCCACCTGTGTGTTTTGGGGCTGACGGCCGGTAGAGGGTGATGCTGTAACGCTGTTGTGGGCTCGGCTTTACCCCCGGTCCGTGGTGGGGTACAGCGCCTGGCAACTCGCGGCTTCTGCCGAAATTGCTGAGCGCAGCGAACGCTCGCTCTCTTCCAGGAGGTGTCGACTCTGGTACTTTTTCGAAGCACTGTTTAGGGCGCCCTCTCAGCTAAAGATCGGAAGCCGAACTACAACGTATATGTGTGTGGTGATCACACAAACGTATACTCACACATAGTTAACCTCGCATGTACGTGTAATCGTATTCTTCGCAAGCTATTTATAGTTATGAATTTGTTTCTTTAGAAAAATTACGGTTTGTATGTGTTGTAACGTATGTTTGTTGTAACGGTTATGTATGTGTACATATTTATTATTATTATTGCAATATAACATATTCATAATATAACATACTTATTCACAATAAACATACTTATTCATAATATAACATCTTCATAACAACTTCATACATAATACATAATACTTTATACATAATATACCATTTTCTTCTTCGTATAATAGCGCCTTGGCATCCTTTTTTGCTTATTATTCCTCCTGTTTCGCGGATTTTCTATTGGTTCCAAAAAGTAACTGCAATCATATAAGAATAAAATAATTCAAGTATATAATTTATTAAAAATAGAAATGTGTAATGATAGAAATGGTTATGAATAGTAGACATTTACCTGATTCAATTTGCAGTTGCGTAAAAGCCTTATCATTTGGGGTGAAGTTTTGATTTTGGGATCTAGCGATGTCAAATGTCAACGATTGCGCCAGAAATGCACAGAAATGACGCCGCCAGCAAAGAGTGGGGTGGAGTGGGGATACAGCTTCTATCTCACCGCCAGGTGCCGCCAGGGGCGCTACTGTGCTGCCACCAAGCGTAATAATCGAGTAGCAACTAAATTCGTTCCCACTTTTTAACAAAGGAGTCGACACCCCCTGCTCTCTTCTGTTCGAACGTTCTATCAGGGCAGACGTGTTATATTCAGAGTCTACTCTTTTCTAGTGATAGAAGTTATCATTGTGTTCGCTCCTGCATCTTTGTAATGCAATTGTTGTATTCTCAGTCTGAGTTGAGACTGAGGTTCTACATTGACCGTCATCGTGATTAAACCACTGATGACTAAACCTCGTTGTTACTTTCATTCTCCTTTACATTAAACACGTGGAGAGGTATGTGGGACTCTCCCATTCCTCCTGTAAATCATCATCCTTCCACATTGGTGATCCTACACTGGTAATTCCACACCAGCATCCCACACTGTAACGGATGGATGAATGATGGTGCAGTCTGTGTGTAACACAGTCTGCATCTTTGCGTCTCTGTATCTTTGCGATCCACCTCACTTTGTATTTATATTATCTATAATAAATTCAATAGGTTATGGGCCCAGGCAAATTTTTTAACTGCGCGAAGTGAGTAAACAAATAACGAAAGTAAAAAGCAGGGAAGTGAAAAGTGAAACGAACAAGAAAAACATGGCAACAAACATCAGCCCCAATCACATACCAAAGCTAGGCGAGAAAAACTACGAGACATGGAAAATCCAAGTGAAAAGTCTACTCGTCTACAATGAATTGTGGACATATACAAATGGAACAGAGCCCAAAACTGAAGAGAACCAACGCGAATGGAACAAAAAGGATAAAAAGGCGTTGGCGTTGATACTTCTCAGCGTACAGGAAAATCAACTGAACCACGTGAAGAGGGCAAATACATCATATGAAGCTTGGGAAACTCTAAAAAGAATATTCGAATCGAAAGGCCCGGTGAGAAGAACAGCACTGTACAGAGAATTACATAGAATGAAAAAAGGGCCGGATCAAACGAAGACGCAATACACGAATTCCTTCCAGAATAAGCTAGAGCAACTGGAAGAAGTGGGGGTAAACATACCCGACGATCTACGATCGATAATGCTGTTAGGATCGTTACCGACAGAGTACGAAAACTTTGCCGTCGCAATAGAGACACGTGACGAACTTGCTAACCTCAAAAGCCTCAAAATAAAGCTTATCGAGGAGGAAGCGAGAAAAACAGAAAACGACACTGTCACACAAGAAGACACTCGCTAAGACAGTGCCCTGATGTCGAAGAAGAAATACAACAACAAATACTCAAAGGACTGGAAACACACAAATAATGAACGAAAACCAAAGTTCCAGGGAAATTGCAACAGGTGCAACAAATATGGATATCGTGCGAGTGAATGCCGTTCAAGGAACAACGAGTACACACAGAAAAACAACGATGCAATGCTATGTACAGCATTATACAATATGGAAAGAAAGTCAAACGTATGGTTTTTAGATAGTGGTGCAACTGCCCACATGAGTAACGAAAAGAAAAAGTTTGACAGAATCAAAGTCCATGAAACACAAATCTTCACAGCAACGGAAGAAAAAGTGTCATCAACAGGAAAAGGAGATATAAGTATAGAAGTTAATGTGGCGAACAACCAGAACAACAAAGTGCAACTGAAAGAAGCAGTGTTAGTGCCTGGTTTTAAGAACAATTTGCTATCAGTGTCACAGATAACTAAAAACGGGTACAAAGTGACGTTTTATAAAGACGGTGCAAGTGTGAGACGTCCTAATGGCAGCATTGCGATGCGTGCAAAAGAACAAAATGGTTTATATATGGTGCAAGAGACTCTAGAACAAAAGGAGTACGCTATGTTACAAACCGAACAGTCCAGTGCGTTGATTAAGCGGCACAATAGATTAGGCCACCTTAATTACAATGATGTGCGTAAACTAAAAGCAAAAGATATGGTAGTTGGCATATATGATAACATTGACAATTCAAACCCTGTGTGTAAAGTGTGTAAAGCAAAAATACACCAGCTACCATACGTTATATCTCTCACGGGAATTCAGTAAGGCCGCTATTACACGAGGACACTCTCGGCACATTTAATGAATCGGCAACTTGGTGGCGCCACCGAATTGAACAGCTTTTATGAATCGGTTCAGGTGGTACCAGCAAGCGTTCCGATAAACATTTTACGATAAATGTGGTGGTAATTTGAACGTCAATGTCGTCAATTGTTCATGT
>CM052297.1:14247196-14267348 GCA_028455765.1 Lasioglossum oenotherae | reverse complement strand
TAGCGTATTGTTTCCGTCGGCGTTCGATCGCGTAATCGATAACGTACGCGTCGGGGCGAATCACGTGCGGAAGTCATCGCGGCAGTCTCGCAGTTCGCCGGTCATCTGCGCCTCGCGTTTCTAGATTTCCATACGAAAGAAACTACGATAATTGTCAGCGGTATCGTGCGAGCGAAATCGGTAAGACAACCGCGCTGCGAAATAACATCAATCGCCATTCTGTATGAAGAGCGCGGGCTCTCGGGTCGCGGCCACGTGGCCGTAGATTTTTTATCTTACCGACTGCTGAAATAAATAGCTCGAGACCATATCGTACTCGAATTATTCGATTCCCTGCGAGATCCGTCCTGCCGAGAGGGCTGTCCTACTCATCCCGTGTTCGAACCATCTGGCCTAGTCGTGACGTCACTTTCGATCCGCGTATCTCGAAGATTCTACTCTCGGCCTCTCCGAGATCGAGCATTATTCCGCGTTTCGTGTGGCATCCTCGCGGTGCCTGGCGCCCGAACCTTCCGTTTTTCGGTATAAAATCGTCGAATCTTCGAGCCTCCTTTGTCTCGGGCGGACCGCGTGTACGCGGCTTGCACGCGGCCTGGTCTCAGCGCCTGCAAGGCCCGAAGGTAACCGGCTTCCACGAGTCAAACCGCTCGCCGGAAAAAGGTTAACGTGACAAATTGGCGCCCGAACAGGGACCTCTCTTTCGAAAGGGTTTTCCCCGAACACGGAGAGAGGCACGGGTTAACCAAAGACTCTCGCAGGCAAGATAGCGATTCGACTTTCCGGCACGTCGTGATCACCCGAACGAAAGTCGAGAGATTGACGAGAATTGCGAGACACAGGAATATGCGATTAGAGAAAATTTAAAACGAAACGCGCGATTGCTCTCACGAACGTAGCGAGCGGAAACCACGCACAGCCACGTTCCGTTGCGTTTGCGTGTTTTTCGCGCGTTCCTCGCGAACCGAGGACTTGTCGAGGCGAGCCAGCACGAGAAAAATTTTTTTTGGTATTTTTTTTGTCTGTCGCACGTGATCCTTATTGTTAATTTATTTATTTTATTGAATTTGCGTTTCTTGGAGTGTATGTCTTCGGTATTCCCTTTATTCCCCGCCTAGAAAGGCAACTTCCTTCGTGTTTGTCGCGTAGTTAGTCTTTTTTTTTGTATTTTTTTTTCTTACACGAACGACTTTCGCCGCGTTACAACGCAGGGACGCGATACCTCCTGTCACGACCTTGCGCGATATTTTGGAATACGCGATTTCAGCACTGATTGAGGCGGTTGTAGTTAAAAACGAAAACATTTCGAATCGTCGAAGAGCGAGATTTCGGTTAGCAACCGCGATCTGGTCGACGTCAACATCGAGTTTCGTATCGTAGCGGAGACTCTAGGCCGCGTACGAGCGTTCAAATAAACAACACGCGGTCGAGGGTCCTTGAGTTCGGCAGCTACGAGTAAAGTTTCGGTAACGGTCGCGTCGGAAAAACAAGCCGAGACCTCGCGTTCGAAAAACAGCCTCGACGTTCAAAGCCACAGTATAAGATCTTTTGTTTCGTTCCGAATACGATTTCGTCGCCTAGCCCTCAGGTAGAGATATCGGAGGACGGCACAAGCTACGTTTCAAGGTGGCCGGAGGACGATAGGTCCTATTACAGCGCGTCTGGAGCGGAGGAGGACGGGACGGCCATAAAACCGGACCCTGAATGCTTCAGCCCCGGCCCCGCCACTCTGCGGATACCGACGGGATGGAAATCATCCCCGACCGTACCGCGCCCGATGACCGTAACGGCCTCGGTTCCTCCGGTCGACCATGACAGCTCGAGGTCAGCGTATGAGGTCATGCGGAAGTGGAATCTTTCGTTCGACGGGAAACCCGGAGAAGATCCGGAGGAATTTTTCCAACAGCTTTCCATAATGTGGAAAGCCTGTACCGTTCGGGACGCCGACCTCATCCGCTGTCTCCCGATATGCTTTACCGGTACCGCGGCAAAGTGGTTTGACATCTGCCCTCCGATGTCCACCTGGGACGAATTCGAGGAAGAGTGGCAACAAAATTTCCGCGACCCGGACTACCAGCAGCTGCTCGAACACGAACTTCTCGTGAGAAGGCCGCCTCGCGATTTCCTCGCGAATATGCGAAGCATGTTCGCGCGCTTGAAGCGACCGTGGTCCGAACAAATGCAAATCGATCGAATTTTCTGGGGCGCGAGGGCGGAGTGCCGGGTCGGTATCGATAAGCGAACGATCACCTCCGTAGCGGAGCTCGCGAAATTATTGCGAGAAGCGGAACGGTTCGCGATGCCGCAAAGCGTCGATAAATATCTCGTACACACGATCGCGAATAAGGAATTCGCGTATGACGCGCAAAAGTATAGGACGGTAAAGGATACGAGGTTCGGCCAGTCGCGGGAGTTAGAGAGAGACAACGCGGTAGTCGAGACGTCAGGAGGGGAACCGCGTTACCGTGCGGGCCCCTCTCGTCCGCGCGAACCCCCGATCATCGAGCCGCCGCGTCACAACAACCGACCGCCGATCAACCGCTCACGCGATGAGCCGGGCCGAGTACGCCCGGCCGCTACCGAGACCAGCCGAGCTGTCACTTCGCCGGCCATACAGCCGGCGACGGATAGCACGTGCTGGAATTGTCATCGGCCGGGGCATAGATCGCGTCAATGCTCGGAGCCTCAAACTCGCCATTGTTATCGTTGCGGGGAACCCGGGGTTATCGCGAGGGACTGCCGTCGTTGTCCACCGAGGGCGGAAAACTACTACCGAAGCCGCTCGTAAGTGCCAGAACGGCCTCCTATCCAGTAATTTCGGCCCGCGTAGCGAATACGGTATTTGAATCCGCGCTGGTATCGAAAACTCCGCTGCTTATCGTGAGCGCGCACATTGCCTATCGCAGCGTGCACGCGCTAATCGACTCGGGCTCGTCGCTGTCGTTCGTGAGTCGCGAAACGATTTCGTCCGTGGGGAAAGCCGCCACGGTTACGGCGGCCGAAAACGATTGCTATTTTCTTCTGGCCACGGGAGCAGTCGATCGTTCCGTAGAGCAGGCTCGGTTTTCGCTGCGAATAAGAGACCAGACGCGGGAAATTTTCGCTTACGTTCTCGAAAATTTAGTAAATCTGGTTTTGTTGGGGGTCGACGCGATCGCGCAATTCAGTATCGTTGTTGAATACCATCGGGAAAAATGGCACTTCGCGTTGCGGCCGCAAGTCGAATTTTCATTCGGTCGTATCTCAGAAGATCCGCTCTGCTGCGGCCTGCAGACGGTTTCCCAGCCGCAAAAGGAGCGGTTACGCGTTTTTCTCGAACGAGAATTGAGAGACTTCGACCGGGTACCGGGCGTTACGACTCTGACCGCTCACCGAATAGACGTCGGTGATAATAAGCCGATGAAACAACGATATTATCCGGTCTCGCCGATTGTCCAGCGAGCGATCTACCGAGAAGTGGATTCGCTGCTGGAGGACGGAATAATTGAGCCATCAGAAAGTGAGTGGTCGAGTCCGATCGTCATTGTAAAGAAAGAGAACGGCAAATATCGGTTTTGTTTAGACTTCCGGAAAGTCAACGAAGTCTCTAAGAAGGACGCGTATCCGCTACCTAACATGTCGAGCATTCTAGACAAATTACGAACCGCGAAATACATCTCGATCCTCGATCTCTCGCAAGCGTACTTCCAGATCCCGCTCGAAGAATGGAGCAAGGAAATTACAGCGTTTACCGTTCCGGGGAAAGGGCTATTCCAATTTAAAAGAATGCCGTACGGGCTCACGGGAGCCCCGGCAACTTTCTAACGTTTGGTAGATAAATTGATCGGACAGGAGATGGAGCCTCACGTGTTCGTGTATTTAGATGACGTTATCATCGCGACGCCAGCGTTCGAAGGCCATCTCGAGTGGCTCCGGCGGGTCCTAGATCGTATAAAATCAGCGGGATTGCTCGTGAACCCGGATAAATGCGAATTCTGTAAGGAGGAAGTTCGGTACCTCGGATTTGTGGTCAGTCAGGAGGGGTTGAAGGTCGATTCGGATAAGGTCGCGCCGGTAATATCGTTTCCGGTTCCGCGGAATATCAAACAACTGCGGCGATTTCTGGGGATGGCCTCGTGGTATCGCAGGTTCATCCCGGACTTCGCCACGATCGCGGATCCGCTGAACATCCTTTTTGCGGAAGGAGGCGAAGTGGAAGTGGGAGGCCGTACAACAGTCCGCCTTCGAAAAGCTAAGAACGTTAGTCGCGACCGCCCCAACCCTGGCCTGTCTACATTTCGAGGTGCCCTTCACCTTACAGACCGACGCGAGCATGATAGGACTGGGAGCCGTGCTTGTACAGGAGATCGAGGGAACGGAAAGGGTTATCCGGAAATATATATAAAATCGCGGAATATATTCCGCGACCGAACTAGAATGTCTCGCTATCGTGTAGGCCGTAGAGAAATACAGACCGTATCTCGAGGGATACCACTTCACGATCGTGACCGACCACAATAGTTTACGGTGGTTAAGGAAACTATCGAACCCCTCCGGTCGGCTCGCGCGGTGGGCGCTCCAATTATTAGAGTACGACTTCGAGATCGAGTATCGAAAAGGAGCGCTCAATCGCGTACCGGACGCGTTGTCACGAATGTACGAGGGAGCCGAACCGGAGGAAGGGGGGGGGGGGGGTCGGATTAGTGGCTGCGGCCGTGACGAAACTAGAATGGTACGAACAGAAGTTTCGCGAAGTAGAAGACGGCCCAGAGCGGCATCCCGACTGGTCTATTCGCGAGGGGCAACTTTTCCACCGTCGTACCGACCCGTTGATCTCCGAAATTCTCGGCGGTGATTTAGACGAGTGGAAACTTGTCGTACCGGCCGAGAAAAGAATGGAGATATTAAGGGAAAGTCACGATGAGGTGCAAGCGGGTCATTTGGGGGTTGAGAAAACCTACCACCGAATAGCTACCCGATACTATTGGCCGGGAATGTTTCGCACGGTCGTAGAATACGAGCGACGCTGCCCCACGTGTCAGTTAACGAAGGTCGAGCAATCGCTCCCTTCTGGGCTCATGGGGAGGCGTCGTATCGGCGCGCCGTGGATGGTTATCGCAACCGATGTTATGGGCCCGCTTCCCCCGAGTCGTGCAGGTTTTTCGTTCCTATTAGTAATTCAAGACCTGTTTACGAAATGGGTCGAGTGTTGCCCCCTGCGGAAGGCCACCGGGGCCAAAATTTCGGACGCGCTCGAAGACCTTGTCTTCTCTCGTTGGGGGACGCCCGAGGTATTGCTCACCGATAACGTTACCGAATTCGTGAATAAAGCGATTCACGAGCTTGCACGGACCTACGGGATCGCGATCACGACGACACCCCCCGTATCACCCCCAGGTGAACCCTGTCGAAAGGGTAAATCGCATATTGAAGACAATGATAGTATTGTACATCGAGAAATATGACCGCGCGAGGAAACTCTCGCAGTAGAAAAGGAGGAGATAGCCGAGCTGCCGCAGGGGAAGCAGCGGGGCACCCCACCCCAGCACGCATTCGGTAAAATAACGACTCCGCTACCGAGGCGAGGAACGGCCCCTTCGGTCACTCCAGCGGACCGCACCCAGCCGCAACGCATAGATAAGACGAGGGAGCAGAGGACGGCCAGCTGGGGCTAGTTCGAAAAGTGGACCGGCCACGGAACAATTAAGCCAAAGGATCCAGACGCGTGCTGGAATTGTGGGGAGTACGGTCACGACCGAAACCGTTGCCCCAAGAACATCCGCAGGCACTGCTTCCGCTGCGGCAGACCCAACTGCTCGGTGCGAACCTGCCCCATATGTGGTCCATCATGGAAAAAACAACAGAGGGACGCCGAACAACACGCTTCTCGAGGCGCTGGAAAGCGCTGAGGACCGCGCTCCGGAGGAGCCAGGGGATGGAAGAGGAGTCCTCTCGTCGAGAGGAAGAAGATTAAAATAATTAAAAGATTAACAAAAGTTTGGCACTTTAGAAATTTATAAAGATTAACTAGATTTAGGCAAAAGATTAAAAGAAAAATTTTTTTGAGTTAAGATTTGTATGAAGTGGGGGTAAGAAAACCTTACGGCCCTGACCGCTCTCGTGAGCCAAATAAATTGTTATTTTGTTTTCTCACTACCCGGGATAATTAAATTGAAACATTTCTTTAAGGACCTCCGACCCCCTCCACAGGTCAATCGACGGTTGCAGCTCAGCCGAGATTCAAGCACTGACACCAGGGATTGTCGTTCGTTCGTGTCGTCTGTCTTTTTTTGTGTTGTTTTCGTAGGACGTGGTGGTTGCATCGTGGTGAAGGCTCCGTTGTAAAGGATGTCTCTTGGGAGGAACGATGTCTCACCTGTCGAGCCGCGGATCACGGGGGCAGCGAATCCGTGTCGGTCCGGTCCATTTTAAGGGAGGAGGAGTTGTGACGTTGCAACTTTTGCGACGTCACTTCTCCGTCAACTTCGCGTATATTCGAGTGCGATAAAGGACCGGACCACCCTCTAACGGGACACGTAACCGATACAGGATTCGAGAGCGCTCCTCTAAGAGATTCCGATATTATCGAGGACCTCATAATGACATCTGTCGCGCGTGCCGAGAACGACAAGTTTCAGGGCCGTATATGGGACGCGCAGAAGGAACCACCGATCCTCCGAATTGTCACGGGAAGGAAATAGCATCCCGTAGCCAGGAAGCGCCCGACGGAAAAGCAAATGGCCGATTTCGAGGAATTGGAGCTTGGTGCGAGGACACTCGGCGAACAAACCGGAGGCGTCGCCAGGACAGTAGCTCTCTTAAAAATCTCGTCGAGGAGGACGAACAGGAGGACCTGACGCCGTCTCGCCCCGTCAAGGGAGAGCTACCCCGGGGTCGGTGCCCTCGCAGCCAAGAAGAGGAAGCCCCTCCGCGGTCAGGAGAGCGAAAGACTCCTTGACCAATTTCGTGATTGTCCGGGGCCCTAGGACGCGAAGAGGGTACGCTCCTGTGCCTTACAATTTGAGTCGTGGAAACACGCCATAGGCAATTCGGAAAAGCGATTGCGTGGGGGGAGCCGGGTTCGATCCGCTAGGCGGCCGAAAATCGATGGATCACTGTCGCCCTGGCTACCGTTCGACACGCCGAATTCTCTAATCGCGTTGCGAATCAACTCGGTCAGTACGCCGAAAAAGAATAAGTGTCCGTTTGAGGGTCTCGTGAGCTTAGCACATCGTCCATTCGAGCCCAGCCGTGCTGCACGCTCTATCGGGAGCCGTTCCATTGTTTCCGGCACGAAAACGCCACGAGAAACGGTAAGTCGCACTTGTGATCCATTCGATATTTCGTTGCGCGACGGCTCGACCTTCGTCGCGGGAGGACGAACGCTTCCCGTTCCGTCCTCGATAATTCGCTCGCATTCCTCTCGGAATGCTTTGAGGTTTTCGTGATTATTTCGTGACAGTTTTCCTCTTTAAATTACGTGCGAAAGAGTGTCCTAGGAGGAGCCGCGTTGCGTGAGAGTAATCATTTCGGTATCTTCGCGTTTCTCGAATCCTGTGTCTCTCGCGCCGTATAGCGTATTGTTTCCGTCGGCATCCGATCGCGTAATCGATAACGTACGCGTCGGGGCGAATCACGTGCGGAAGTCATCGCGGCAGTTTCGCAGTTTGCCGGTCATCTGCGCCTCGCGTTTCTAGCTTTCGTTACGAAAGAAACTACGATAATTGTCAGCGGTATTGTGCGAGCGAAATCGGTAAGACAACCGCGCTGCGAACTAACATCGATCGCAATTCTGTATGAAGAGCGCCGGCTCTCGGGTCGCGGCCACGTGGCCGCAGATTTTGTATCTTGCCGACTGCTAAAATAAATAGCTCGAGACCATATCGTATTCGAATTATTCGATTCCCTGCGAGATCCGTCCTGCCGAGAGGGCTGTCCTAGTCATCCCGTGTTCGAACCATCTGGCCTAGTCGTGACGTCACTTTCGATCCGCGTATCACGAGGATTCGACTCTCGACCTCGGCTTCTCCGAGCTCGAGCATTGTTCCGCGTTTCGTGTGGCATCCTCGCGGTGCCTGGCGCCCGAACCTTCCGTTTTTCGTTAGGAAATCGTCGAATCTGCGAGCCTCCTTTGTCTAGGGCGGACCGCGTGTACTCGGCTTGCACGCGGCCTGGTCTCAGCGCCTGCAAGGCCCGAAGTTGACCGGCTTCCGCGAGCCAAACCGCTCGTCGGAAAAAGGCTAACGTGACAATACGTACAGCTTGTCAAATATAGCTGTGCGATTGATCAAAACTTAGGGATGCGCAGACAAAAACAAAGGCCGCACTTGATGAGAGAAGGATGCAACATATGAACAGTAAGGTACTTACACACCTCGTCAAAAGTGCGTACTGTCCTATATTTCTTACAGCAGTAAACATACAAAACAACTGTTTATATGTTTGTGTGAATACACTTATGTTCACTTTTCTTTCTAAATGACCTGTTGCCACGTGCATCGTTTAAGGGTCCCCAATGGAAACGTCTGCATACGTAACAGTTCCTTCGTATTAAAAAAGGTTAATTTATCATCCATTCCACAGTGCTCCATGTGAGGGTAAGAATTTTTCCCGGTAAATTTGCATTATTTACTTTCACATTACCTTTCTTTGAAACTTAGAGCAAAAAGTTTTGCATTTTAATCATATCTCATAAGCAGCATCCGCTGCGGTATACATACACATATTTCGAAGGCAATTGGAGCAGATAAATATCTCACCGTGTTTCCGTTGTTACACTTTTTAAATAATCTCACACGAATTAAATATTTCATTATGAAAATCATTTCCCCAGTTTAATTCATATTCATTCTCGGTGTGGTGTAGGTACTTCCTCTCATTAATTTGTAGTTTCTCGTTTCGTATTCGCACAATTTCACTTTTAAAATACGCTAATACATACGTTGTTCAACCTAATGGAAAACCAATGAGAAAATCAAGTGGGATGATATTTGCTTTTTCAGAGCATCCTTATAATCACACATACACGCTTGCTGTACTTGTCTCTTAAAGAGAATGAATCGCATTTCATAAAATGATGATACCGAACTGAATCGGAAAAGTAAACGTGCTTATTTGATCTCCGGTAGCATCGACTCCCTTCGGAATTACTATTTACAGTAATTAAAAATGATAAATATTACGTGTTTCATAAATAAATAATACTGAAATTAATTTGGTGGAAAATAATTGTATGGACACTGTTAAATGAATGAGAAAAAACTCGGGGACGAATGAATTGTCTGATTTAGTTGCTAAATAAATCGATAAATTGACAAATAAATAAATTGCCTACGAATTTAAATCAAGCCTTGTTGATGATACAAAAAGATGTTTTTTTAATATGTTGTTACGAGCCGAGGGCTGGCGGATAGACGTGGCCGAGGTTTTGTTCGTATGAACTGGATTGTCGTGAACTAGCCGGTGCCTGTTTCATCACCGGGTGTCACAGGATAGGTTTTCGTGGACTAGCCGATGCCTGTTTCATCACCGGGTCGCCACTAGGTGAGGAAAGACAGAGGGTGTCGTGGACTAGCCGATGTCTGTTTCACCACCGGGTCGCCACTAGATGGAAGGTTGTGAACTAGCCGGTGCCTATTTCATCACCGGGTGTCACAGGATAGGTTTTCGTGGACTAGCCGATGCCTGTTTCATCACCGGGTCGCCACTAGGTGAGGAGAAAGGGGTAGTCGTGGACTAGCCGATGTCTGTTTCACCACCGGGTCGCCACTAGATAGGAATTCGTGAACTAGCCGATGCCTGTTTCATCACCGGGTGTCACTAGGATTTCGGAAAGAGGTAGGGTTTAAGGGAATACAGCTCTCGTAACTTTATATTGATGATAAACCTCGAGCGGTAAAGGTTTATCAATGTGAGTGGAATGCTAACTACTGGACTTCAAAAAGGTGTAGATCAAATATCAGAGACTCTCAATTAATAATGTAAAGAGTATAATATATTCTTTAGAAAATTGGACATACACTTGTTGCGTCTTTTTAATGTATCGCGGAAGCTAATTCCCGATGTCTCGATTTTCACGCACTGAGAAATGCGGGGGTGAGTGAAATGACTTGCCTTGAATACGCGTTTCGAAACTTCTTCTGAGTTAAACTGATTGAAAGGGAATCTGACCCGATCTCACTATATGCGTACTGTTACGTGATCAGTCTTCAACTAAGCCCGTGGAGGCCAAGCTCGAGCCCTTTATATACTAGTCAAATTGCTCCAAAAATTGTGGTAGGGATAACCGACAATCTGGAGGACTGTATAAGTTTTCCAGATGCATCCTCTTTCCCATAAGGGGAAAACTGTTTATTTGGGCATGCGAGCTGGACCTCCTGCACGAACAAGTGGTTGCAAGAAGGGAGTAAAAGTCACGTAGGCAAAGCCTCCGTACGTAACAATGTTATGAACTAGCGCTAATACCTTTACCCGGGTATATGAGATACCCGGGTACTCGGGTACCCTTGAGACACCCGGGTAAAGCAAAAATACCCGGGTATCTTATAAGACAGCCGAGTACCCGGGTACCCGGGGTGCCCAAGCATGTTCTGAGACCTCATGAGATAGTCGGGTACCCGGGTATCTCATGAGATAGTCGGCTATCCGTGTATTCGGTTCCAGGGCTTGAAAACTGTTACGATATCGGATCCGGTTCTCGAAACAGTTATGAAGAACCGAAATGATGTTATGACTGTTAATAACAATAAATAGAATATCGGTTCTGGCTTATATCTGGCTTATTTCGATTCTATAACTGTTATTTTTCTGGATTTCAGTTCTGTCGTTCTGTCATTCTGTACGGTATGTCCGGCCTTATAATATTTATTTTATTTATGTAGTTATTTATTTTTATTTATTGTTTCCATAATATATTCACTATTTGAATAATCTATTTCCATAATTGTTAAAATAATTGTTTAAACAAATAACTTTTTATAATTTATTTCTATATTCATTATTTGAATTATTATTTCAATGATAATTTATTGTTAAAATAATTGCTTAAATACATAAATTTTTATAATTTTGTTCGCGATACCTTCAATTTTATCGGAACACTCTAGATATTTATTTATGCCGGTTTACGTGAGGAAGGAAGTAGTCCAGGTTGGATTGAGAGACGGCAGCACACCGTATTAATTTAATCCTCCACTAGTTTAATTTACTTTATTGACTCAAGAATTGGAGCTCGGGCTCCTTCACCCTCTTCGATACTTGTGTACTTTCGTTTCTCGGATATGTTCAACACGGTGTTCTAAACGCTTCTGACGAGACTTCGGTCTCTCACGGGCAACAGTGACTTCGCGACGCTCGCATTGTTTTTCTCCGTTGCTCGATATCTTCTTGAGCGCTAACGGTCATCGCTAAGGTGTTTGAATTTAAATTCGTATACATGAGAGTAACACTCTGGCGAGATCGAGCGTACCGGCTCAGCCGGAACAAAGTTTCTATATTCACTATTTGAATTACTATTTCAACAATAATTTATTGTTATAATAATTGTTTAAACAAATACATTTTTATAATTTGTTTCTGTATTCATTATTTGAATTATTATTTCAATAATAATTTATGGTAGAAATAATTGTTTAAACAAATAACTTTTTATAATTTGTTTCTGTATTCATTATTTGAATTATTATTTGAATAATTATTTAAATAATAAATTATTGTAGATTATTGTAGATTATTATTGCGTTCGTTGCCGGTTGCGGCCCGCGTGTAGTCTTCCACTTTGCACTTTTGACCCACAATACGCCGCGGGTTGCTCACCACTGGTTTAAACAAATAAATTTTTATAATTAATTTCTATATTCATTATTTGAATTATTAGTAGTAAATAGATTTATTTTTTGCCTTTCGGCCTCAAAATGGGGTTACATGTGTTTGTGTGTATGTGTATCTGGGTTAGCTTGTGGTTTCAACTAGTCTTCCTTCTTCCTCTTGTTCTTCTTCTCTTCTCCTTTTTTCAAGTATCGTACGCATCCATTCGGTTCCTACTTCTTCTCCCTTTAATATCTCTCTTATCGTTACGTTTTCTCTTGTCAGCTGTTTGCATTCTCTAATCATGTGTTCCAGTGTTTCTCTTTCCCCTTTACATAATCTACATGCTGTCTCATTTTCTTCCTTCCAGTATTTGTTTCCCCGCTCTTCGTTTCCACATCTAAACCTTGCGATCATGCTTTGGTCTCTTCCTTTGTAATCTCCATTTAGATAGTTTGCTCGCTCGCTGTCCCGTATTTGTATGTAATTCATATTATATTTGCCCCCTAATATTCTATCGTATTGCCATTGTACCTGCTCTGCCCTGTCTCTTTGTGCTAATTCTTCTGCAAACTCCCTTCCTCTCCTTCTCTCTGTTTCTATTTCCTGGATGTCCATCATTTTTACCCTATAGTATGAATCTCTCATTTCCTCCCATTTCGACTTTTTCACTTCTTGCTTCGCGGCTATTTCCCTCCAGCATTCTTGGACTATTTTATTCTTGTTCAGCCGTTTCGCTCTTTTCCCCGCTTCTATCCTTACTTTGTCCGTTTTAGTTTCCTCCAAAATTAGATAGGCTGGTGTATTGAAGTCCAAACCTAGTCCATCTTATATATTTTTCCTGTATTTTCTCTACTTTCTCTGCTTCCATCCATCCCCAAATTTCTGACGCGTACAGTAAGATGCTTTTCACTATGCTTCTAAATATTCTCATTCTTCTCTCAAAGTTGTTCTTGAACCTTCTTTGTCCAATTCCCCATATCTGCGCCATTGCTATTCTTGCTTTCTTTTTAACTTCCCTTATATGCATCTCTCTGCCCCCGTTTTTCTGAAAATTATACCCTAAATATTTGAATTCCTTCACTTCTTCTAGACTATTGCCTGACCAGTCCCATTCTTCTCTCTTTTTCTTTCCTCTTCCTTTATGAAAAATCAGCACCTTTGATTTTTCTGCGTTCATTTGCAACCCTTTCCAATCAAGGTATTTTCCAAATCGTCTTATCATGTCCTATAGATCCTTTGGCTCATTTGCTAGTAGCGCTATATCATCCGCGTATGCTGGAGTCCAAATTTTTTCTTTTCCTATTCTAACTCCTCCTGCTTGGTTTTTCCTCATAGTCTCCTCCAGATCCGCTATATAAATTGTAAACAACGTTGGGCTCAGTGGGCAACCTTGTCTTACCCCTTTTGTCGTCCAGAATTTCGATGACAGTTCTCCGTTTACTTTTATAGTATTTCTTGTTTCTCTGTAGATTTCTCCAATTCTCTTCCTCAAGCGTTTACTTATTTCCTTTCTTTCCATAATCTTTTGGAGTTTTACTCTATCTACTTTATCAAATGCTGCGCTTAGGTCTGCGAAAAAGGTATACAGCTTTCCCCCTTTTTTCTGTATTTCCCTGTTGGATACATAGTTCAGAATAAAAATGTTATCTATCGTCGACCTTCCGCTCCTGAATCCTGCTTGCGTTTCTGGTATTATGTGATTTTTCTCTAATTCCTCTTTTAATCTTTTTTCCAAGACCATGGCATATATTTTATACGCTGTGTTTAGGATCGTTATTCCCCGGTAGTTTGTCACGTTTTCTCTATCTACTTTTTTGAATATTGGTGAAATCACCCCTTCTTTCCACCTCTCCGGGAGTCCTTCTCCTTTCCATACTTTATTAAAAATTTCTGTGATCCTTTTTACTATTTTCTCGTTTCCGTAAATCCAGGCTTCATTTTCTATTTTGTCTTCCCCTGCTGCTTTCTTCTTTTTTAATTTCCTAATTTATTCTTTTACTTCTGCTTCTGTTATTTCATCTTCCTCTTCTCCCTCCATATTATCTGTTTCTTCCATCTCTCCTACTTCTTGTTTACCGTCTACGCCTTCGAGCAATGTTTTGAAATGCTCCTTCCATTCTTCTAAATCTATTTTATTGCTGATTCCTATTCTTTTCTTCCTTTCCTTGTTTATATATTCCCATATTTGATTTTCTCCCTTTAATTGGCTTATCTCGTTCTCTATGTTTTCTTGTAATTCCCTTCTTCGTTCTTCGCACTCTTTTTTGTATTCCCTTCTTCTCTTCTGGTAATCTTCTCTGTTTCCTTTTCCCCTTCTCCAGCACCTCAGTGCTTTCCTGGCTTCCCTTTTCTTTTTTGTACAGTTCGAATTCCACCACTTGAAGCTGCTCAGTTTCCATTTTTTTATTTTTATTTCCTCTTTCTGTACTGCGTTATTTATCTTTTCGACCATTTCTTCTACCATATCATTTACCTTCGTCCTATTAAAGTTTATTTTACTCAGTTCCGATTGGAACTCCTTCTTAGCTTCCTCTGTCCAGACTATTTTCTCTCTCCGTCTCTCCTCCTATTTTCCCTCCCGTTCTCTCCAATTATTTTCTCTATATAATTCCACAATCAACGGCATATGGTCCGACTCTACTCTTCCTCCCACTGTGAATTTCTTTATATCTTCTTTCACCTCTACATTTGTTATTATATAATCAATTACCGTGGTCCCTCTCGGCCCTGTATATGTGTACTCCCCTTCTTCGTCTCCCTCTGTGTTCCCATTTAGAATATTCCATCCTCTTTCCTCAATTATCTCCAATAATAACTATCCCTCCGTATTTACTACGTTATCTTTTGATCTCCTAGCGCCATGCTTTTCTTCTACACTAATATCTCCACCCTCTCGACCGATTTTTGCATTGAAATCTCCACCGATTATTAGTTTCTCCACCTCCATCCCCTCTATTATCTGGTCTAACTCTTCTTTCATCTTCTCCATATCCCCGCTATAGACTGTTATTATTCTCCATTTTTCGTTATGTATCTTTATCCGTCTCTCTTGGATGTGTTCAGTTCCCCCATTTCCTTCCTCCTCTTCTATCCCTTTTCTTATACCTATGATAATTCCACCTATCGCTCTTCCCTTCCTTTTCTCTCTAGTGGCATATTTGCATTTCCATGAGAATTCCTGTGGCAGTTTGTCCTTCAATCCATCCCAATTTTTCTCCTCCAACCATGTTTCTACCAATCCTATTACATCGAATTCTTTTAAAAAATCCCAAAACTGTTTGTCTTTGTTGTATAATCCTGCTTCATTCCAGTATCCGACTTTAATTGTGTCCATCCCTCTTTGATTTCTTACTTCTTTCCCAGTTCTGCGTACCCCCTCTCCTCGCATGTCTGCATCCGCATACGCGCGAGGAGCGAGTGTTAGTACTACCTTTTACCGTGTTTTCGTTGTCCTTCCAAGTTCAGTGATCCTCCAATGGCTTAGAGGTTCACCGAACTTGACCTGCTCCAAAAATTTGCCTGCTTCAGTCCGGCCTCCTCTTTCCAGATAAATATCTTATCGTTAATTTTTATTTTTCTGTATCCCACTTTCACCGTTGCCCCTTGCTCCCTTTCCGCCTTGGCAATATCTTTAATATTTCTTTGTATCTCCCTTTCCTTTTTCGTCAGGTCATTATCAATAAACAGTCTCTTATCTTTCAATGTATTCTTCTTTAGCATTACCTCTCTTTTCTGTTGCCAGCTCCTTAACTTCGCTATCAGCAACTTTCTTCTCTCTCCCCTCCCTACCCAGTATGCTTTCTCGATTTCTGCCTCCACCTGCAATTCTTGCCTTAGCACATACTCTGCCGTTTCCTTCGGTGTTTCCTTACACGGTAGATCTTCTCCTCGTAATGTGATATTATTCCTCCTCTCTCTTTTCTCTCTAGCCTCTTCCTTCTTTTCTAGCCCCTCCAGTCTTCCTGCCAATCGCTTTGTCTATTCCTTCTTGGCCTCCAGCGCTTCTATCTTTCCTCCCATTTCTTTCCTTTCCCTTTTCCATATCTCGTCTCGCCTCTTCCATTCGTCCCTTAGAACATGTATTTCTTGTCGCATTTCCTTATTGTCCTGCCTCAGGTCTTTGTTATCTTTTTTCAACTCATCTATATCTTTTTTTACTACTAACATTACTTCCATCAGTCTATCTAATTTTGCCGCCTCCATTTCTATTATCGCGGGTCCTTTCTCTTCCACTGTTTTCGACGGAGGCGACCTTTCCACTCTCTTCACTTTCAAGAATTCCTCTTCTATTTCTTTTTCTGCCCTTAGCCTTATTTGCTCAGACTCGATTTCCCTTTTCCTCTTAAATGAGTTCAGTATCGAGCCTTCGCTGTCCGATCTTTTTCTTCCCAGCTGATCTGCCAGTCTTGGTCTGCCCCTTCCTCTCTCCTCCTTCCGCTCCTAGCCATCTTTGCCTGCTTTTCTCATTCGACTCTCCGCTCTTCTTCACCTACTGCTGTCTCCGCTTAGTTTTTTCTTTTTTATTTTTTCCACTCCCACAAGATGTCACTAAACCTTGCCACGCGTCATGCCTCGTACAATCGTTTCACACCTTCCCTTCTTTACCCTTTCCACACCCTTCTAACCCATATTGACTGTCGGTTATATTTTCCAACGGAAGTTTGTCTCTTCCCTTCACTTTCCACCTGGCCTCGTAATTTCCTGCGCACTTTTGCCACACTTTCCTTCTATTTCTGTCACCTGCAGTTCCACACACGTTATACTCTCGCACGCGTCACGTGGTTCCCCTCATTATTTGAATTATTATTTAAATAGCAATTTATTGTGAAAATAATTGTTTAAATAAATAAATTTTTATAATTTGTTTTTATATTCATTATTACAATTATTATTTCAATAATTTATAGTCGAAATAATTGTTTAAACAAATAAATTTTTATAATTTGTTTCTATATATATTCAGTATTTGAATTATTACTTCAATAATATAATTTATTGTTAAAATAATTGTTTAAATTCTAAATAAATCAATTTTTACAATTTATTTCTATATTCATCCATTCAAAAAGTTATTTATTTAAACAATTATTGTAACAATAAATTATTATTGGAATAATAATGAAAATAACGAATAAAACAAGTTCCTATATATATTATAAAAATTAATTTATTTATAAATTGTTTAAACAATAAATAATAATTAAAAACTATTTAAATAATTATTATGTAAACAAATTTGTATACATTATTTGTGCAGCATAAAAATGTATTTAAATAATTGTGTAAATAATAAATACGTATTTAAATAGTAAATATACAAATAAAATTGTAAGCATTATAAGAAATTATTTATTTAAAAAATTGTTAAAAAATGAATAATAATAAATAATAATTTAAATAATTAGTATATAAACAAATTTGTATACATATGTGCAGCATAAAAATGTATTTAAATAATTGTTTAAATAACAAACACTATTTGTTCAAAATGTCGATTTGTACACCACAATAAAAAATCATCGAAATCAGTGTAGTGGTCGATATATCGATAATTGCCCGATTATGCCGAACAATTTTTGTGTTTTGTCATATACGTGTTAATTTACGGTCACTCTGTCATTGATAGTTGCTTGCATACATTGTACGTTTTTCGGCCGAACAGAACACAGAATAACAGGACCGAATCATAACCGAAATTCAGCTCAGATTGTAATAACTCTAGTAGCCAGTTATGAGATACCCGGGTAGCCGACTATCTCATGAGATACCCGGGTACTCGGGTAATTTTCGTTTACCCGGGTATCTCATGGCTTACCCGAGTACCCGAGTATCTCATAAGTCACACCTCTATTATGAACAAATAAAAGGAATTTTTAAAAACGTATAAAGATTCATTTTCTTTCTTTAATTATACAGGGTGAACATTATAAAGCATTACAGACAAATATCTCCAAAAATATTGTTTGAATGGAAATTGTTCAGTAGCGAGGGGGACATCATGTGGTGGGGCTTTTATTTTTACCGGTAGACACTCCAAAGTGAGGTGAAGGTCAACTTTGTTTTTGTAAATGGAATGTCCTATTTTTTATACCATAGATGATCTTTTGAACTCGCCCAAACAAACTGCAGTTGTTGAAATATAATACCAATATGAAAATTGGTAATGAATTAATCGACATTCAGAGTGCTTTTTATTGAGAAAAACAAAATTTAATTATTTGGAAGGTGATTCATCATAAAACATTACTGGTTCAGTAATGTTGCGTAGTATTCATGTATCAAAGGTGTTTCATACCTAAGATTTACGCTTTGGTGTTTAATCATGTGAATCGTTTCCAATAGAACTCTACGTTGTAAATTAGATTCTTTATCAACGATTTTGATATTCTCGAAGTCAAAAGCATGACCAAATTCTAGTGAGTGTCTGTGAGTGCATATACACTATATTCAGAAATGTCTACAGTTTCTTATGCAAAAGACTCTATGCCGCCCGAACTGGGCCGTTTTTTTAAAACCTTTCTCAAAGTTTACATTGTTTAATCTTGTCACTATTTGTTTATGGATAAAAAGATACTAACAACTGTATTACACACCTAAAATATACCTGCTGACACGTATGAAAATATCATTTAAACTTATATTTTGATAGTGTCTATGATGACTATCTTAAACATTTTATTTAATCCGTATTTTACGGAGTTTGTCTTCAAAACGTTATATCTCACCACAAAATAATCTGAAATGAATAATAATTTGGATTTGGAAGCTTTGAAGGGTTCTCACTCTGTTACAAAAAATTTTTTTAATACCTTAATCTTGAAAAATTGACTTTTGACCACCAAAAGCGGGCTTCCAGACCATAGTGTGTCGCGTCGCCGCGAATCGCGAACGAAAAGTCGAGTGATACTTTTGATAATTTTCGAATGAAAATTCTTAGATTGAATCCTTCGCTATATCTTTTCTAACGGCCAACATCGGACGTAACAGTAGTAATCGTAATTTTTCAAGGTGTTCTAAACCTCCCCTAATAAGAGGGTACGATTTGGTTAAAATAGTAGGGTGCATCTCTAAACTTCTGATACGCACTGTATTCTCTTTACTTTGTCACAAAAAGGAGACAGGTACAATAATTAAATTGTACTTATTGGAGCAATAAAAAAGGCATAGGCTTCATGTAAGTTTCATACAAAAGTTCATTGCCACGAATATTAGTTGATCATTATTTACCGAATTGAAAGAGTTCATGAAAATTCTGCAATTACATAACGTTTACTGACGAAAGAAATAAAGAAATAACACAGTCCCATCCAGCTTGATAAAAATATGTAGGCCACGTGTTATCGATCAATTTTCTATTGGCATTCAGTGAAATACGACGACACAACGGTAACCTTATCCGATTATTGCAATCTCAGAGGCAATATACGAAGGGATCTTCTTCGAAGACGTACGCAATTTTCTCGAACGGTTGACAGGGGTAACGCAACGATCACATCGGCTTGAATGTGTTCGTTCTCCCGATAAGCACGCGTTATTCCCCATCACGCGAAGACATGCTCCAACTTTCCGGCTTTATTACTAAAAATAGAAGTTCATCGAACGTGGGCTGCTTTTGCTTCATTCGTATCACCCCCACTAGAAATCCAGTTAGGCAGCCCGTTAGGTTCTCATTAGGCTAGCCTAATTTCGAGTTAGGCGCTAATGGGGCAGCCCCATTGGGCAGGCATGTGGAATATAACGCGGAATTTCAATGACTGCCTAATTGGGAAAGCCGTATGAGGCCCGCATAAAATGCCCTTGAACCGAATTATATCGACGATGGGTTGTTCGATAAGGCACCAAGAAAAAACATACTGTACAAAGTTTCAACCCTGTAAAAACATAAATCTGGACACTCTAGAACTTCCATATGAAATCTGCATTTTTCCGATTTTTCTGAGGTTTTTGATTTTTTACAAGCAGGATTTTCACTAAAACCAATTGCAAAGTATGTATTTGGGTTCTTGACACGTGTCAGATTTTTTCAGAATTTCTAAACATCATTAACTAGGGAAAATAGGCCAAATACCGATTTTTCAATTTTACCCCATAACTACCCTCCGGATCCAGTTACAGGGTTGAAACTTTGCACAGTGTATTTTCTTGATGTCCTATCGAATGACGATCGTCGATATAATTCGGTTCAAGGGCAATTTTGACTACCTCATCTACTTCATACATATATTATAAATACATTATTATAATAATTATAATTATAATAATTATTAATTATTATAATAATTATTATAAATACAGGTATATAGTATAATACAATATATATATTGTCACGCTAACCTTTTTCCGACGAGCGGTTTGACTCGCGGAAGCC
>CM052297.1:14224627-14246696 GCA_028455765.1 Lasioglossum oenotherae | reverse complement strand
CCGGCTTGATGAAAGACGAGAACAATGGGATGATAATGACGAACTTTTGTCGGACTGAGAGCAAAAAAATGTACACATTGCGTGTAGAAGGAAAATCTGATACAAAAAAAGCAAAAGGTGTAAAGTCTAACGTTGTAAGGACAACAATAACGTTTGATGATTACATGGGATGTTTGCAAGATGAAATTGCTATGACGGTTGAACATCATATCCATGGATCTCTATCTCAAGATCGGTCGACGCGTTTCTTTTACACGTTCACGATTAATTTCTGAATATTGTCTTGAAAGCTTATTCCGAAGTTCTTCAGCCGATCGTCGAACACTTTGTGCAATTTCGATCGTATATATGTCTGTGTACGACTCATAGCAATTTCATCCTGCAAACAATGTCCATCTTTGTTTATTACGACTAACTTACAGCTGGCAACCAGACACTACCATTGCCTACTTAAGAAGGTACAAATTTATAATAGAATTTCGAATGTTTTGCGACAGTAAATATAACAGAATGTGATATGTCGTTGAATTCGTCTTGGAAAATGCTTACGTGTTATGACAAAAAAAAGGATCCATTTCAGAAAATTTTTTTGTGTTATGTGAAATTCCTCCCCCGCCATTCGAGTCCTGAAAAAAACTTACACCATATTATTGTTCCCTCCATACTGAATAATTTTTGTTAACTAATTTTTTCGTAATTTTAGTGTGTCACGAGATATTTCCGTCATTGGATAAACAAAATACTCTATATATAATTTCTTATAACATACATACATTCCATATATGGATATAGAATATAGCCATAAATATGATCTTGACTTGGACCTAACTTGACTCTCGCATGATCAGTAGCCCAAATAAATTTCTGTCCTCGACAATGATTCCTAATAGTAATAGACAAAAATTATTTCCATAATCGATAGCGGTTCCATATGACCAAAAAGAATTGTTGTCCGTTGCAATGGATATTTATCAGTCAATGATAATGTCTATCATCGATAATGATTGTTTGTAAATAGAACATATGCAAATTTAATATTTTCAATTAACTAGATTTCCCGAATAACTTTTGTGAATTCCAACGATTACTGCATTCCTTGTGGTAAAATATGAACTTTTTACAAATGATTTTTTTTATCAAATTAAAAAGAGACTATTGTGTATGGCGTCTGGATAACAATCATCGCAAAATTGGCAGTATTTCTAAGTTATGCGTGTCAAATTTCTTTTAAAATATTTAAGTTAGGTAGGTTCAATGTCGTCCAACGATTTTTGAAACATTTTCACCTCGCTGGGGCCCCAAATGAGAACCAAGGTATGCATGCGTTTGTCACTTGATACGAGACTGTCGCGCGCCGGTGTGACGTATGCAATGTACACTTTCGTTAGAAGTATTGCAGCATTTTAGGCGGATTTGTAATTGTTAATAATTAAATAACGAAGCCGAAATCGCAATTTTTTTATTCTTCATTTTCGTCTTATATTATCGTCGAGAACCACCCCTTAAATTTCCTCCCACCTGTAGGTAAACACCCTGTATAAAGATATTGATACATAATTTATTTGTGCAAGTATTTGTAGAAATTTAGTACTTTACTTTACAGTTTCTTCAGTTATTCTTCTTGACTTGAGTACGGTGCTTTACTTTCCTTGTTCTATTTTCTTCTTCCACGAATTTATTCTACGTTAAAAGGGAATGTAGTTAGGTTTAAACAATTGGTCTCGGCAAAATGTAGGTAAAAACAAATGTGGAATACAGAAACGAATTGCAGAGTTAACTATGATGCTTTGCGCTGTATTACGTATCGGGCTGTAGCGCTAAAGTATTTTAATCTACGCTCGGAGATAAATCTACCTAGCGAAGGTGAACATGTTGGAATGGGCGGAAAGTACTCTTGTATAGAGCTTTTTACAGCTTGAGAGATTCTCGCTTCATTGCGCCATTGCTTTAAAGCCTCGATCGTAAATGACAAACAAAAGAATAGCAATCCCTGTTCCTCCGCGAAATTAATTCTATTACAGGGACAAAGACATTAACACTAGATATACGAGGCACTGAAAGCAACGATTTTTCTGTAGAAAAGTAACGAGAATGAATTTACCGATTTTTGTAATATACGTCCGAAGGATGAAGTTTGTTGAATAATTCTCTATAAATAGATTGGTACAATCTGAATCGCAATATTTGCAACGTCCTAATTATTGTACCAAAATAAACTATATTAGAATTTTAAATTATATGTATAAACGTTTTACATCATTAAAATACAGGGTGTCCCAAAATTCGTGAAAATCCCGAAAGGGGGTGGTTCCTGAGACCATTTCAAGCGACATTTTCCTTTGCACCAATGTCAACTGTGGCTTTGTTTAGGAGTTATTAACGAAAAACACGGACCAATCAGAGCGCGACCTAGACGCGAATTGCCACAGTCGGTCCGGCGCGCCAAATGTCTATTGGCCGACTGTGGCAACTCGTGTCTAGGTCGCGCTCTGATTGCTCCGTGTTTTTCGTTAATAACTCCTAGACAAAGCCGCAGATAACATTTTTGCAAAGGAAAATGTCGCTTAAAATGGTCTCAGGAACCACCCCCTTTCGGGATTTTCACGAATTTTGGGACACCCTGTATACAGGGTGAGTCCGAAGAAACAGAACACTTAAATATCTCCGTTACTTTTCGTTGTACAAAAAAAACTTCTTAGGACAAAGTTACACTGTTTGAAGGGCCACATGTAACGGTATAAGGGAAAAAATTTTCGAGGTCATTTTTTTTAATGAGATTTCAAGGTCATCGATATTTTTTTAAATGGAATGAAGTATTTTTTAATACATCAATCGATGCAACTGGACATTCGTTATAAAAAAGTACTAACCCATGTATGTCGAAAAGTTAGTAGTTCAAAATATTTCAATTTAAATAACTCTAAAACTCCATTACTGTCGTACTAAGACGTTAGCGTTTACTTGCTAGTGTAAATTGAAGAGTCAAAATTGAAATTGAAAAACTGACGTTGAAAATGAAATTGAAGATTTGAAATTAACGAATTGAAATTGAAAAATTGAAGTTGAAATTGAAAAATTGACGTTGAAATTGAAAAATTGAAATTGAAGAGTTGAAATTGAAAAATTGAAGTTGAAGGGTTGATATTGAAAAATTGACTTTGAAATTGAAGAGTTGAAATTAACGAAATGAAATTGAAAAATTAAAGTTGAAATGGAAGAGTAGAAATTGAAGTTTAAATGGAAGAGTTACAATTGAAGTTGAAATTGAAGTTGAAATGGAAGAATAGAAATTGAAGTTGAAATAGAAGAGTTGAATTTGAAATTAAAGTTGAAATTGAAAAATTGAAGTTGAAAATGAAGTTGAAGAGTTGATATTGAAATTGAAGTTGAAATTGAAAAATTGACATTGAAATTGATGTTAGCGTTTACTTACTTGTAACGTCTTAGTACGACAGTAATGGTATTTTAGAGTTATTTAAATTGAAATATCTCCTGAACTACTAACTTTTCGATATACATAGGTTAGTACTTTTTTATAACGAATGTCCAGTTGCATCGACTGATGTATTAAAAAGTACCTCATTCCATTAAAAAAAATATCGATGATCTTGAAATCTCATGAAAAAATGACCTCGAAAATTTTTTCCCTTACACCGTTACATGTGGTCCTTCAAACAGAGTAACTTTGTCCTAAGAAGTTTTTTTTTACAACGAAAATTAACGGAGATATTTAAGTGTTCTCTGTTTCTTCGGACTCACCCTGTATAATATGTACCTATGTATTATTGTGTATACATATGTATATTATCTCACAATAAAAAATAATAGATCGAATAAAACAAACGCTTTATTGTAAATGTATGTATGATGTAACAAATACTTCCCACAAACTAATAAATTCGTTAAAGAGGCATTAGGATGCGGTGCGCGCGTAGTCTTATGTTTCCATTTTTGGCGCACAATACGCCGCGGGTTGCTCACGACTGCCCTAATCCATGAAAACGAACATTTGCATTATCCGCAGTGTAGCGAGAACTCAGTATTCGATGGAAGAAATGTAAATAAAAAAATATTTCCTCCATTTTTCGTCCAGAAATATGATCGTTTACGTCGGCGGCATGTACAGGAGGGCGTACGATATGTTCGTTGGCTCAACTTCTCAAATTGATGCATATTTATGTATTTGGTGTCAACATTTGTTTGAGGAGCGACGGTAAACCTCCGAAGTTTTGGAGTATCCGAAAACGGCCAGTTTTGACTATCGTTCCTTATTGTACAGTTCGAGTACCAGCGCGGAAACCTGGAGAGACGGATTGTGTCGGGGCACAAGGCCAGGAGGAGACATTTTACTGCGACATCCTTCGAAGTTCGTTATTCGTCCAGTAGGAAACGATAGAGTACACCGAGGGACCCAAGTAGAAACATAAATAATGAGTGAAACAGAGAGATAGCGAATAGCGACTGAACACAACTCGCACAGAGAAGACCGGTAATAAATGAAATCCTTTATGGTAGCTCTAATTTACTCGAACTGAACGTGTTCTCTTCGATTGTAGTTGTTACAAAGTGCTAATTAAAGTGATTTGTTGGTGTTCGCGTTGGAGCTAATTATGAGAAACGCTTCATTACTAGTATCTTCATAACTGTCGTATCATCCGGTCTGCCGAGTAATAAAATGATACATATGTATATACAGGGTGTGTCCATTAAGTTATGTCACCATTTGTTAGTCATTTCCGGTAGTAAATTCAAATTAATTAAAATTTTTAGACAAAAGTTTCTCAGTACTTGGTGAGCTTCATGTTCGCATATTCTTAAATCTGAAAAAATGCTTTCTACGTAAAAAAGTAAAAGTCACCTTGACTTTTTTAAATGGCACCACATGCTTTGGACAACATGGGATTGTTTCTGACGTCGAGACGAATTCAACGGTGTATTACACTGTGACCTTGAAATGACCTCAAACTCGGAAATTTTGTTTAAACGTAATTTTAATGAAAAATTATTTCTTACAATATACTTAAATCAAGTTACATCAGATGTTCGAACTGCGATCCATCTTCTACAATACAGAGCTCCGCTCTTTCTATTAGACTTTCCGTTGTCTCCATAATTAGGGCGTCTCCGTTTGTCATTACGTGTAGTTGTTATACAAAGATAAAAATCCAACTGAGACAGATTTGGAGAACGCGGTGGCCAACGAATTGGACCATACGTTCCTGTACGTCCAACTAAAGAAAAAAATACGAGAAACTTTTGTCTAAAACATTTTTTAATTGCACTACTGGAAATGCCTAAAAAATGGTGACATAACTTAACGGACACACCCTGTATATAAAGAAAAATTCAGAAAAATAAAGCTCTCCAATCTGAACAAATTAAAAATGACAAAGTGAAGTTACATTATTCTCACTACTATAGTGACTAATACTATAGTGACTCGCAAAATTGCAGTAGATGGAATTTAAAAGAAAAAACTACCTTTCCAATTGAGGACATGAACCTGCAGGACTCATTAAAGTATATTCCGTTTTTTTATTACACAAACGTTCCAGTCATTTCCTACGTACTGAAATGAAAAAGGAAATATCGTATACACATGTATCGTATAAACAATTTTTCATGTGTAATTTGAATATTATCAAGTGGTCCGTATCCAGGAGTTGTTTCTTAAAATGTTTTTCGGCTGAACTTTAGAAAACCCCCCCCCCCTTCCTTTCGACATGTGACATACGTCATTCTATTCGTTTTGACATGCTGAACACAAAATGTACGTGTCATTTTTGGCTGAAATGAATAGTTTCCGAGATATTCTCAAAAAACTATAGCTAATAGAGTATTGAATTTTTCGTATTCCTGCGCGCTCCGCGGCAACGTAAGCCTGCCCGACGCGGCGTTTGTTTACTTTTTGCTTCAAAACACGCTGCGGAGATGAGAGAGAAAACAGGGTCTCACTCTGGTCATACATATACAGGGTGAGCTTTCAATATTGATGGACTACTCCTGGATTTTCATACGCTTTCCGCTCTCACCACCTGGTCCACACACACCCTCCCTATGTTTCTGAAGAAGGTTCTCAGATTAAACAATATAAAATCAACTGAGACCACTACCAATTTGTTTAACTATCAAATGCGATAATATAATGAAAAATAATTATACAGGGTGCCTCAAAATTAACTCGGGAGCCGAAAATGGGACGTTCCTGAGATCATTTCAAGCGACATTTTCCTTTGAAAAAATGTCGTCCGCGGCTTCGTTAACGAGTTATTAACGAAAAACACGGACCAATCGGAGCGCGAGCTAGACGCGTGCTGCTCGGCGCGCCGGCAGCCGAGTGTCGGTGGCACGCCGCGATGTCGCAACGAACAAAAGTTTCTCGATGATGTGAATCCTCGCCAATTTCGATAAGCTTTGGATATGGTGTCAATGCCATTGTATTGGATTGTATTTAAGTTCGTGTGTATTCACATAAATTAAATGGAAATTATTTCATACTTTCTAATTTTTTCGAAGTCGGTTTAATTTTTTTTTATAAAATTTTTAATGAGTCCTTTTCACAGCCGCACAGGAACTACAATCGACGAGATATCTCGTTTCCGCGATGTCGAAGAAACGATGCTGTGGATGGATAATAGCACGTTATATCAGTAATAAGGATACACGAGATATCTCGTCCATGGCATCGTTCGTTCGTCAAGAATCGGTGTTTTCGAGAATCATATAACTCTCGAAAAATCAATGCCATATGATTCTCGAAAAATCAATATCTCCTTGGGAACGATTTCATTTGTTTTAAACGACGCCTTCATCGAATACATTGTACGCTGGGAGAGCACAGTCTCGCGCGGCATCGCGAAGAGCCTTGAACTCTTTCCGCGTCGGAGTAATTTCGTTCGCTATCGATACGAGTTACAAAAGTGTGCTACGAGTTCAACAATTATGTGAAAGTGTGGTGGTTGTTGTATGAGGTAGTCAAATGGATTTACGGCTGAATAAGTGAGTTTTTAATTCAATAAGTTTGTGCTTCTTCTATCGTTCGGGTAAAGTTGCCGATGATGTGAGTCCTCACCGATTTCGATGACTTTGAAATATGTTATAAATTCAATGTTTCAAATATCTTTTTTCTTTTGAAATAAAGCTCATCGAAATCGGCGAAGAGATAGTATTTACATCGATCGATTTACAATTACAAGTATTTACAATAATATCGTAAACTAAAGTCGACCGACAAAAACCGTAAAGGGAAATGTTGTTCAGGAACATGGTATTGACAACATATCCAAAGCTTATCGAAATTGGCGAGGATTCACGTCATCGAGAAACTTTTGTTCTTTGCGACATCGCGGCGTGCCACCGACACTCGGCTGCCGGCGCGCCGAGCAGCACGCGTCTAGCTCGCGCTCTGATTGGTCCGTGTTTTTCGTTAATAACTCGTTAATGAAGCCGCGGACGACATTTTTTCAAAGGAAAATGTCGCTTGAAATGATCTCAGGAACCGCCCATTTTCGGCTCCCGAGTTAATTTTGAGACACACTGTATTATGTTTATATCTTACCGAAAATTCCTTAGTTAAGCGGAAAAGCCAATTGAATGGATTTTATTAGGCTTTTGAATGGATCGATGTTTATTATTCTGCATTCGCGTCGCCATTGATACTCAATCAAGTGTTCCATAAACATTTCGCCTGGCACATTTCTTGATCGGAAGAAATTCTTCGCCGGATGCCATGTGGCTTCAATCCTTTGGGTGTGTGTACCATCTTCAGCAACGAAACGATGTTCCGAGTCACTATGATTCACAACTTTATGTATATAGCCATTGTTGGAAAGGGAATTGTATGCTTTCCACGCATCTGTATGGATTTCTGTGCCTTCCATTACATGGGCTTTTACAATTGGCAACAACGTATCGGTGTTTCTCAAATTCTTTGGACACACAACTGCTCGAAAATCTTCGGAATCATTTTCTATCATTCCTAGAATCCAATGTCCGTCAATTTGTCTTCCGCGATTATATTTCATTTTACCAAATTTGCTTTCGTCAATTTGGACAATTTTTCCGGGGCCGCCAATTCGCCCCCGAAGTTCCTCCCGACAGAAATAATGGTCGACAATCATATTCCGACACAAATTATACCAGTTACAGATGCTTGCATGGCTAATTATTTGTTCTCCATCTGTGAATTCTTGAGCCTCCCTTTGGCATTTATCATAGTTTTCTGCATGGCGAAAACTGTACATTATACTGTACGTTTTTGACAATGGTACATGTGAATTTTCAAACCATGTGCCTTTGGTCATAGTAATTTCGTGCTGTGCATTTTTGGTTTTACATCGGAAAGTACCGAGTTCATTGCGATGTATTTGTAGAGACATCTCTTTCTGGTGTTTCGCACAAAATTTAACAGTTGGAAGAAGATGATGCTCCTGCGATCAACGGATAGCATCTTCACCATCCTTGATTTCTAAGATTATACGACGGCGATTCCACTTGGCCATTTTTTAAATTATAGACAAACACACTACTTATACACTAATATGACACTATTATTCGTACACTAAAACGAGTTTATTAGGAAATTACGTTACGCGTCCGTCGACGACTCGTCAAAGACTGCCGTTTCGGTCTCGTCTCTCGTTCAATTGCCTTTTGCGTTTTTCGACTTTTTCGATCGTCGTTTCTTAGCATTTTCCGTTTCCGTTTCGATCGTCATTCTTAGCGTTTTTCATTTTCGTTTTGCTCGTCGCTTTTCTCATCACGCACATACACACACACACACACACACACATATATATATATATATATACACACACACACACGCTGCGATGAAGCATCGAGAGCAGTCTTTCAATCATACATATACAGGGTATCAGAATTAGTTAGGGTTAGGTGGTGGGCCGGCCTGACCACTCATACGAAAATGTAGGAGTAGTCTTTCAAAATTGAAAGCTCACACTGTATATGTATGACCAGAGTGAGACTCTGTTTCCCCTCAAAAAATAAACAAACGCCGCGTCGGGACAGGCTTACGTTGCCGCGGAGCATGCAGGAATACGAAAAATTCAATACTGTATTAGTTATAGTTTTTTGCGAATATCTCGACAACTATTCATTTCAGCCAAAAATGACACATACATTTTTTGTTCGGCATGTCAAAACGAATAGAATGACGTATGTCACATGTCAAAAGGAAGGGGGGTTTCTAAAGTCTTACCGTCTTTTCTAGTTCGTAGTTTTCAAGGTCATCAATGTTTTCTTTAAAGTAACTACATATATCTTCGTGTTGCATCGCGTAATTCATTAAAAAAAATTAAAATATATACTGTGGCATGACCTTCAAATGACCTTGAACTTCGACGATAAAGATCAAACTTAAATTTTGTTTATAAGGAGGAATTTGCGAGAAATCTTAACACCTACGAATGTGTAGAAAGTGTCCTTCATATTTAACAATGTCATCATCAGAATACGATTTCCAGAATAAAAATTGAATTATTAAACTGTTCTGTACATTTCAATATACAGGGTGTTTACCTACAGGTGGGAGGAAATTTAAGGGGTGGTTCTCGACGATAATATAAGACGAAAATGAAGAATAGCAAATTGCGATTTCGGCTTCGTTATTTAGTTATTAACAATTAAAAATCCGCCTAAAATGCTGCAACACTTCTAACAAAAGTATACGTTGCGTACGTCAGACAGGCGCGCGACAGTCTCGTATCAAGTGACAAACGCATGCATACCTTGGTTCTCATTTGGGACCCCGGCGAGGTGAAAATGTTTAAAAAATCGGTGGACGACATTGAACCTACGTACTCGTTAAAATCCACAAGGACATTTCTAATATCCGCCCTTTGGAATTATCGAGTAGAAGGGGTCAATGCCCTTTCACTTTTAAATTCTTCTCACACATATCCACAAATCCTTATCCTGCACTATAATTGTTCATAGCAGATTACTTAATATACTGGAATGAACGCTCTAGCACTATTTACAATATCATACACACGCACTACGAGTTTAAAGAAAGTACAAGTTTACTGAGGGGATTGAGGAGAATGTAAAGAACTGGTAATCCTTTAATGTTGAAACACTGCACTTTATTGAACTTGATTTACGTCGCGAGACTCGCTCACAGACGGAACGGACATCTTGAGATCGTGTGTGATTTCTGCGAACGGAAATCTTCAACGCGTGCAAGAAGAATCGTCCGTACAAGCTAGTATCCGTATGCACACTGATTCAAGACATGAGGATATTTTTCAATTCATCTCAAAAAATATGGGTCCTGCGGAAAATCGAACTATACCACTCGATAGCGTAGACTTTTATCTTATTGCTTTTATCGTATTGTTTAAACATGTTTAAACAATCATAATGTATTAATATTGGATATCGCTGCATTTGGGAAAGTCTACAGAATCTTTTGCTATGAAGGACAATTCAATATCTTTTATAATAACACCACAATATTTGTTTAAAGTTGAAATATATGTTTTTTTTCACAGTCATGTTTCTCAAAACTATGCGTCTAGGAAAACCTCTATAAGAACCACTCAACGGTAGTTGTGGAACAAATTTGGTGTTGGATAGTGTTATTAGTACTGTTATTGTTATTACTATTATTCACTAGTGTTATTATTGTTACTGTGCACTATTGGTTGGTACCGCGACAATGGGAAAGTTCAATAAGTTGACTGATTTTGAAAATTAGAAATTTAGACAACTTCATAAAAATTTATTCACTTTATTAACAGGAGAAAATGTATACTTTTGTCTTCCCATATGTTTCTGGATTCGCCAGAAAATATTGAACAACATGAACCAATCGCTTTAAAGTCCTGGCTATTTCTCTTTTACTTTTTCGTACGGAGGAAAGTGCTATTATTTTGCCTTTCTTCAAAATCCGTCAACTTATTTAACTTTCTCTTTGTCGCGGTACCAAATAATAGTGTACAGTAATAATAATAACACAGTTTTAACAGTTTAACAGTTTTAACTGCATTTTTTTAATTATTAGCAATTAGCGTCCGTCAATAATAGCGCGTAAATGAGGTATTCGTCTTTGTCCCTCGCACGGTGCAAACCCGTTAGGTATTCTTTGATCGAGCGCGCGTACTATTGACGGATAAAAATCGTGTTTAATTATTAGCACATTTTATACTGGTGATCATTTAATAGCTTTTAACAATTTCTTAATAAATTTTTCAGTATAACAGTAATCGTGAATAACTATAATATTTCAATCATATATATATATATATATATATATATATATATATATATATATATATATATATATTGTGACGTTGCAACTTTTGCGACGTGCCTTCTCCGTTAACTCCGCGTATATTTGAGAACGATAAAGGACCGGACCGCCCACTAACGGGACACGTACCGATACAGGATTCGAGAGCGCTCCTCTGAGAGATCCCCATATTATGTCGGCGTTCCGAGAACGGCAAGTTTCAGGGCCGTATATGGGACGCGCAGAAGGAACCGCCGATCTTCCGAATTGTCACGGAAAAATAACAGACGTCCCGCAGCCAGGAAGCGCCCGACGGAAAAGCAAATGGCCGATTTCGAGGAATTAGAGCTTGGTGCGAGGACACTCGGCAAACAAACCGGAGGCATCGCCAGGACAGCAGCTCCTCTGAACATCTCGTCCAATGCGACTGACCGAAAGCCCTGACGCCGTCTCGCCCCGTCAAGGCAGAGCTGCCCCGGGGTCGGTACCCTCGTAGCCAAGAAGAGGAAGCCCCTCCACTGGTCAAGCGAGCGATAGGCTCCTTGACCAATTTCGTGACTGTCCGGGGCCCTAAGACGCGAAGAGGGTACGCTTCTGTGCCATAGAGTTCGCGCCGTGGAAACACGCCATAGGCAATTCGGAAAAGCGATCGAGTGGGGGCGGGGGGAGCCGGGATCGATCCGCTAGGCGGCCGAAAATCGATGGATCACTGTCGCGCTGGCTCTCGACTACGCCTAACGAAGTTTCAAGTCGCGTTGCGAATCACCCAAGTAATTGCGCCGTGAAAGGATACGTGCCCGTTACGAGGTTATCGTGCGCCTAGGACACCGTCCACCTGAGCTCCGGCCGTACCTCCGCTGTATCGGGAGCGATTTACGAGTAGCAAGGAAAAACCGAAAAGCCACGAGAAACGGTAAGTCGCTTCGTCGCGAGAACGGGAAGCGTTCGTCCTCGATAATTCATTCGCATTCCTCTCGGAATGCTTCGAGATTTTCGTGATTATTTCGAGAGAGTTTTCCTCTTTAAATTACGTGCGAAAGAGTGTCCTCCGAGGAGCCGCGTTTCGTGAGAGTAATCGTTTCGGTATCTTCGCGTTTCTCGAATCCTGTGTCTCGCGTCGAACAGCGTATTGTTTCCGTCGGCGCGGCGTTCGATCGCGTAATCGATAACGTACGCGTCGGGGCGAATGACGTACGGAAGTCGTTGCGGCAGTCTCGCCGTTCGCCGGTCATCTGCGTCTCGCGTTTCCGAAGTTTTATACGAAAGAAACGGCAATAAACTTCAGCGGTATCGTCGCGAGCAAAAACGGCACGACAACCGCGCTGCGAACGAACACCTACTCGCTATTCTGTACGAAGAGCGCGGGTTCTCGGGTCGCGGCCACGTGGCTGCAGATTTTGTAATTTATCGACCGCTAAAATAAATAGCTCGAGACCACATCGTATTCGCATTATTCGATTCCCTATGAGATCCGTCCTGCCGAGAGGGCTGTCCTAGTCATCCCGTGTTCGAACCATCTGGCCTAGTCGTGACGTCACTTTCGATCCGCGTATCTCGAAGATTCGACCCTCGATCTCGGCTTCTCCGAGCTTGAGCTGTGTTCCGCGTTTCGTGTGGCATCCTTGCGGTGCCTGGCGCCCGAACCTTTCGTTTTTCGTGAGAAAATCGTCGAATCTTCGAGCCTCTTTGTCTCGGGCGGACCGCGTGTACTCGGCTTGCACGCGGCCTGGTCTCAGCGCCTGCAAGGCCCGAAGTTAACCGGCTTTCGGGACTCAAACCGCTCGTCGGAAAAAGGTTAACGTGACAATATATAAAGAAGCAATTTTCAGTAACGTATGCTAATAATTTCTCTTGCAATTATCATTTTTGATAATATTTATGCTTCTCTTAGTTTGATACAATTGATAATCCTCTTAATAGTCTTCCGGTAATGAAAGTTTACTTAAACTAAAATGGCAATGCCTTAATTGATACTGTCACGCTAACCTTTTTCCGACGAGCGGTTTGACTCGCGGAAGCCGGTTACCTTCGGGCCTTGCAGGCGCTGAGACCAGGCCGCGTGCAAGCCGAGTACACGCGGTCCGCCCGAGACAAAGGAGGCTCGAAGATTCGACAATTTCCCAACGAAAAACGGAAGGTTCGGGCGCCAGGCACCGCGAGGATGCCACACGAAACGCCGAACAATGCTCGAGCTCGGAGAAGCCGAGATCGAGAGTCGAATCTTCGGGATACGCGGATCGTAAGTGACGTCGCGACTAGGCCAGATGGTTCGAACACGGGATGACTAGGACAGCCCTCTCGGCAGGACGGATCTCGCAGGGAATCGAATAATTCGAATGCGATATGGTCTCGAGCTATTTATTTCAGCAGTCGGTAGGATACAAAATCTGCGGCCACGTGGCCGCGACCCGAGAGCCCGCGCTCTTCATACAGAATTGCGATAGATATTATTTCGCAGCGCGGTTGTCTTACCGATTTCGCTCGCACGATACCGCTGACAATTATCGTAGTTTCTGTCGTAACGAAACCTAGAAACGCGAGGCGCAGATGACCGGCGAACTGCGAGACTGCCGCGATGACTTCCGCACGTGATTCGCCCCGACGCGTACGTTATCGATTACGCGATCGAACGCCGACGGAAACAATACGCTACGCGGCGCGAGAGACACAGGACTCGAGAAACGCGAAGATATCGAAAGGATTACTCTCACGAAACGCGGCTCCTCTTAGGACACTCTTCCGCACGTAATTTAAAGAAGAAAACTCTCCCGAAATAATCACGAAAACCTCAAAGCATTCCGAGAGGAATGCGAGCGAATTATCGAGGACGGAACGGGAAGCGTTCGTCCTCGCGCGACGAAGGTCGAGCCGTCGTGCTACGAAATACCGAATAGATCACAGGTGCGACTTACCGTTTCTCGTGGCTCTCAGATTTTCGCTGGTAAATAATCCGCTCCCGATAGAGCTGAGCTCGGCCAGGCTTCGCTGTGACCTGGGCACACCACGGACTCCTCTAACGAGCACGCGTACTTTATCCGCGGCGCAATTACAAAGCTCGCAACGCGATTTGAGTCGAACGGCGTGTACGTCGGACGATAGCCAGCGCGACAGTGATCCATCGATTTTCGGCAATCTAGCGGATCGAACTCGGTTCCCCCCCACTCGATCGCTTTTCCGAATTGCCTATGGCGTGTTTCCACGACGCAAACTCTAAGGCACAGGAGCGTACCCTCTTCGCGTCCTAGGGCCCCGGACAATCACGAAATTGGTCAAGGAGTCTTTCGCTCTCCTGACCGCGGAGGGGCTACCTCTTCTTGGCTGCGAGGGCACCGACCCCGGGGTAACTCTCCCTTGACGGGGCGAGACGGTGTCAGGACTTCCAGTACGTCCTCCTCGACGAGATTTTTAAGAGAGCTAATGTCCTGGCGGCGCCTCCGGTCTGTTCGCCGAGTGTCCCCGCACCAAGCTCCAAGTTTCTCGAAATCGGCCATTCGCTTTTCCGTCGGGCGCTTCCTGGCTGCAGGATGCTATTTCCTTCCCGTGACAATTCGGAGGATCGGTGGTTCCTTCTGCGCGTCCCATATACGGCCCTGAAACTTGCCGTTCTCGGCACGCGCGACAGATGTCATTAGGAGGTCCTCGATAATATCGGGATCTCTTAGCGGAGCGCTCTCGAATCCTGTGTCGGTTACGTGTCCCGTTAGAGGGCGGTCTGGTCCTTTATCGCACTTGAACGCACGCGACTTGACGGAGAAGTGACGTCGCAAAAGTTGCAACGTCACAATACCTAATGTATTTAATTGATTTGTACATGTGACGTCGCAAATATTGCAACGTTGTATACATTATTGATGTAAAACGTCTATACATGTAATTTAAAATTCTAATATAGTTTATTTTGTTACAATAATTAGGACAGAGTTTTATTCATTTTTATTAAAGTATTACTATATTTTTCTGTAAGAAGATTCATAGATTCATATAAAATGCAATTATTCTAGGTCGAAAGAAACGTTTAATTTTCGAGTTAAAATAGCTCCGAGTGCAAAGAGTTATTACTAACAATAGATATTATTTTGTTGGATGGTATTACTTCACAAAGCTGTTGTCAGTAAGAGCGTGATGGCTTCGTAGCATGTTCAAGACTGGCGCGTCTCGGCGCCATGTTGTCTCGCCCGATGACGCGACCGCGGCGCGACTGTTGGGATTTTCGCCAGGTTGAGCGCGAGGCGTATGTCGTCGAGGCGTACGCGGGCAATAGGCCGAGCATGCGATTGGCTGAAACCCATTCTCGATCCTTCTGGAACGTTCTAGCATGCTCAACCGGAATCACCGGCGCGTGACGAACTTCCAGGAGGATCGAGACAACAAAAGAGAGAGACAACCGTCGTCGCGCTCTCATTCGTGGTTGCATGTCAAAACGATCAGCTGTTCCGTAAATTCAAAAGTGCTCTTTGCGTTTATTCAATCATTCTCAAATCATTAAGTACATTTTACAAGTTTCATTTACGCCGACAATTTGTACAACATTAGTGCAAATACAGTTATTTATTGTAGATCCGATTTTGTCAATCCTTTCATTCTCATACAGTCCACATGCTTCACATTCAAATTCATCCGTTAAATTCACACATCCACTCCCTTTCATTCAACCATCCTCTCACTCACAAATTCAAATCTAATTCTCCTTTCACACACAATCCATCCTTCGATCATTCAGAGATCGAATTAATCACATTCATATTAATAATGATCAAACCATATTCAAATGTTAACTTTTTATGAATTTTTTCTTTGTATAAATATGAAATTGATATGATAGTTCATACAATATTTAAATATTAAGTAATTTATTAGATACCAACATATTTAATCATGTAAACAATATTATGACTAATGGTACAGCAATTCTTAATGGTGACTCTCAGCCACCACTCGTGTGCTAAGGGTTAAATATTCAAATTAAAATATTTCCAGTACTATTGATTTATCGCCATAAGTAGTCTAATATTGTTGTGTAGGGAATGTTGCATCGGTAAATACATTAAAAAAATGATGTCAAAAAGAAGTCCAAAAGTTTCTCACAGTTACGAGTAGGGTTTGCAATCCCGCGTCATTTTCAATCCCGCGGGATTGATGTGACGATTTAGGTCTTCAATCTAATATATATTTAATAAAGAAACAAATTTTACTTAATGAGATAATCATTTTTAATGTACATATATGTACACATAAAATCTAAATCTACATAAATTTAAATTAAAATAAATCTCTTTTTGGAAAACAAGCTATAATTGAAATGTGTATATATACAATACATATATGTCAGCGTCCACGTGTTAAATCGAGTCAAAGGCCGATGTAGAGGCGACCCCTAATATTGTAGAGATTTATGGTATTACCTGGTCGTACGTGACGTCTTAAATAAGAATGCGTGAAAATAAACAGAACCTTCGTCGGGCGATAGCAGGGTGCCTTTCGGTGAGAGGACTGTGTCAGACCCCACGGCACTCACCCCAGAACCGTCTTGGGTAAAGTTGATATATACGTGTCTAATTGTATAAAATATATAATATAATAATTCGTTATATCTAATAATTATTAGAAGAAGGTATTTAAATAAAAAATTATTATATCAATAACGAAGCTACGATATTATATGTATTTTAATTGCTGAGGTGAATCGGAAGAATATTTTCCTTTACCAAAATGTTGGTTAAAACTTAAAAATAACTATAAAAATTGTTTAGAACGAACTATATGTAATTGACCTGTCTGTGAATATAATTTTAATTACATTAAAATCTGAGAAATGTTAAAATTATAAAAACAATGTTTTATTTGTAGAACTGTGAAAATATGATCGTAAAAAGCTACGTCTTCTAGTTAGGTCTTCAAGTCATTACAAAAAGATATCCTGCAGCGGAAAATGCACATTAAGCCTCTGCACTTGAAGGTCTAATAATTAAAAAATATTCGTAAGTCATACGTAAATATTTCCCCTTCTTGCCATCGCTCTCAAAGGAGATCATCTCTTTTTTTAAATGTTTGTAGATATCTTCATGACGGACCATCGAAATAGTTCTTCGTGCGCGTCGTCATTCGCGAAATTTTGGGACGCATAGTCCCGCGGATTCCGCATCACCTATTTAAGAAATGCGGGTCCAACAAATGACGCGGGATCCTGCGGGATTACAATCCCTAGGTACGAGCCGATAGGCAGTTAGGCAGTTATGCAGCTATGCGTGAACCGAGGATAGTTTGGATTGAAAGATTTGTCGTGGACTATCCAATCAAAGGCAAAGGTCATAGGATACTATCTATTGGAAAGTCGAAAAGGAATGTGCACAATGTAAATGAACTCTAAATATATCGATATAGAGTGATATACTTATTCTTAATCATGTTTGGTCAATAAAATTGTCTTGTATAGTCTGTCGCGGATTGCTGACAAACGCTCTCTGTTGTAACGCACTGAGAGATGCGGGGGCGGTCTACTACAGAGTGCTCGACAAGGACTTCAATACCCGATCTTGCTCGAAGTGAATGTTTCTTTCGTCATGGAACGATTCGTACTGCGCTCGTTCATTTGAATCAACCCGATTAATAGGAGGAATCTATGCCCTTTGTTACGGATGACGAACAGATGTTCAATATCATCTCTGGCAGGAACCGTCCTAGATAAACGAACAGAGCTACCCTAGATAAATTTATATAGCTGTTTAGTTTAGTTCAGGGACCAAACATACGCACGACCAACTGGACGTTGACAAAATACGAATGTTCACTTGAAGGGTACTGTCAAGTACTACCCGTCATTGCAGGGCTATATAAACCCTTGCATTTCTATACTCGGGGGCTAGTACTATCGTAATCACGAATCGTGTCGCGTCGTGCTGCATCTCCGAAGTGAACTACCAGTGAGATCGGGCTAAAGTTTCCCTTCGAATCAAAGTTAACCGTGTAGATTCCGCGAATTCGGTGTAAAATCTATTAGGCAGTGATAAGGTTGCTCCGAGACCCCCGCATTGTCAGTGCGTCAACACCGTGCTATTCTATTCTAAATTCAATCCATTCGCGACAATTACACAATTATAATACGAATTCTTATAATCACAATATATTTGTGTTCTTTGATAATTAACGCAAATTCATTAAACCCATAATTATTGTCCAATATCCTAATCGAGTAATTGAACGTCCCCACACGATACAATCTTACCGCTCGGATTGTATCAATTAAATTATACTAGTTACGAGGCTTACTAATTATCCAGCGGCTCCCTGATTACGCATCAGGTTCGTTCGCGTCGTTATACAACCTCCTAGCAGCTCCCCGGTTTCGCAGCAGGTTCGACTGCGCGTCGTTCCTAGTGATTCCCCAATTTCGCATTGGATTCGTTCACGAAGTTTCACCTTCCTGGCAGCTCCCTGATTTCGCATCAGGTTCGTCTGCGTTTGACTCCATTCCTAGAGGCTCCCTGACTTCGCGTCAGGTTCGTCCTCGCTGTCTATAATCCTAGCGGCTCCCCAATTTCGCATTGGGTTCGTCCGCGTACCTTAACTATCAAATTGATACCATATTCCTAGGGTAACAACCCTTTGCCGGCCACTCGTGCTGCTCGCGGCCCTGGCTCGTAACACACCAACGGAAACGTCCGCATACGTAACACCACGATAAAGAAAAAATTAATAATATTAGAATATGCGCCTCTCGAAATGATTCGAGTTTCATCTAATAATGTTTCTCGCTGCGACTGAGGATAATGATAAAAATCAATGTAACAATTTCACGTATATTTTATTACCATCCAGTATACTTTCAGTAAAAAAGGAAAGACAAATTTTAGACATTTTATATTTCATATGGAATATGGAAATCGAAATGGAAACCGTCGACATATAAATCACATACAATCATAACAATTTAACTGATAAAACAGAAATAGGAGATGACAATATATTATATAGGAGATAACGTATTTAACACATTGCGAACAAATCTCGTACAGTGATTTATCAGCGTGAAAATTAGTTTTCATGTTCAGGCAAATAACACCGGAATCCCGCTACATTTATCTTGAAAAAAGAAAGACTTTTATATCTCATATAAAACACGAAAATCAATTCAGGTTGGCATTCATTTCAAGTCGGCTTCACATCTGCGCGACACTACAGCGCACACGAATCTAAAGTCTCTTGAATTTCAAGGCTTGAAAGGATCGATTTTATGGGGAGACACACATCGAAGTAGGCGACGAGCCGTTGAGCTGTGCACGCGCATGTTCGTGCGCACACCGCATCATGAGTGCAGGGAAACTCGATGGGATGTGTGCTTCATTTATTTTGCCTTCCGCATATTGATTCATTTGAGCGTTTCGAAATACATGGAAAAGTGTATATCTTCCTTATAGAAAATTGTTTAAGAAAGTAATGTACGATACAATGAATCCAAAAAGTATTCGAACACAAAAGAAGCAGGGTAAGCATGGTCCAGCGGCGTCTAAAATTTTTTATTGAAACCGTGGGCTAAACAATGCTATTAGGTTGAAGGATAATCCCCCAAAATTTGAAGTCGCTAACCCCTCATTTAAGGGTAATATGAGGATAATATCCCTAAACTCAGATAGCACACGACGCGACGTCTCAAAGACGTTCTTTAAGACCATAAACACTGTGGTTTTTACATACCCATAATCTAGCAGTATTAGCATTGGTATTACTTGTTCGAGTTAGTGTTTTTACTTCAATTTGAATTGCAATTTAAATTCCAATTTCCATTTCAATTCCAATTCCAATTTCCATTCAAATTCCAATTTCTATTTCAATTCCAATTTCAATTTCAATTCGAATTCAAACGAAAACATACGCCGTGGTAAAATGTCAAAGATAAAGGTTCGACGGAGAATCTCGGTGTAACTGTCCTTTCGTTTGGTAAACAAACATTATAGTATAATAATACGTAGTAACTTTGTAAACACCGCACGAAGCTCAAACGCACACTGACGCACACTGAGCTCCTTCGGTGCGAAGCGGGTCAGTGGAGTGGGAATGACTTAGAGTAGGAACACGTAGTAGAGTGGGAACGCTGAACGCGATGACGTACTACGTCACGCGCGGGGGGTGTAACGGTTAAATTTTTTAATAATTTATATCTCCTAAACGCATAGGCTTAAAAAATTTTTTTTTAAAATATTGTATTGTCATCCAGTTCTGAGGTATGTTTAAAATTTCAAGGCTCTAGCTCATCGGGAAGTTAGTTTAAAATCAATTGAAAAATTTGTACCGAACAAACAAACAAACAGACAGACAGACAGACAAGAAAGCTAGCTAATAAAAACGTGGTAAAAAATAATAAAATTTAGAGTGTCTACCCTCATATTACCCTTAAATGAGAGTCTTCAAATCGGGTTAGCGACTTCAAATTTGGGGGGATTCAACCTAAAAGTATTATTTTGCACACGGTTTCAATAAAAAATGTTGTGGGGCTTGCTGAACCATGCTTATTTTGCTAGATCCTAATTATCACAGTTTAAATTTTAAATATCGACAATTTTCTCGAGAATTGGAATATACATGGTATCCCAAAAATGTTGTATTTCCTTCAAAGGGGTGATTTCCGAGGTCATTTGAAGTAACTTTTTTCTTTGCGAAAATCTTCTCCGAAGCTTTGTTAAGGAGTTATAAATGAAACAGACGAGCCAATCAGTGAAACCGGAAACCGTCCGCCGCAGCCGTTGTTTTCTGTCTATAACTCTTTAACAAAGCCACGGACAACATTCCCGCAAAGGAAAAAGTTACTTCAAATCACCTTACGGAATCGCTCTTTACATTCCAGATAGTACACAACGTCTTAAAGACATCCATTTTACGTCTACTTTAATTCTAAAAGTCTTACGTCCTAAAAAGACGTCTTTAAGACCATTAAAGAGTGTGGTTTTTGTATACCCTTTATCTAGCAGTAAGTATTAGCATTCGTATTATTTGTTCGAGTTAGAGTTTTTACTTCAATTTCAATATCAATATCAATTTCGATTTTTATTGTGATTTTAAATGTAATTTTAATTATTATTATTTTTATTATGATTTTAATTGCAATTGTTATTTTAATTACACTTTTTATATCAATTCCACATGCGTTCTTCCGATAAAGCTACAATGTTTATTGGTTTAACTTTAAACTTTAAACTCATTTTTGTCGAAATCTATTGTTACTATTCTCTTCTGTTAATTTAATTAACATTTATGAATCTTATGGACGTCTTCAAGACGTATCGTTTTCTTACACAAGACGTTCAGGATACGTTCAGAAGATGTTCGTAGGACATTCGGGATATCTTTAAGACGTCAGAATGTCCAACTGCAGACGTCTTTGTGCAATCTGGGAAGGAAGTACTACATTTTAGGGAGTATTCAAATACTTTCTGAATCCATATGAAAAATATTTCGTATGCAATTTATCAGAAATGAATTTCATATTTCACTTTAATTTAAAAAGTCGTAGAAATTACACACTTACAGTGAGCAATCAAAAATTAGAGTCACAGTCGAAAAATTATATTTATTGTCTACGTGATGGATCATGTTGCTTATAGTGTTGCTAAACGTATATTTGCAAATATCAATTTTTTAAATATCTGATGAAAATTCAATGTAGTTGGAATTCTATTTATAAATTGATTTTATTAAGGTTGTAGCATGTATAGAATAATCTAGAAGAAATTCGGAATCGACAAGCTTCTAAAAGCTTCTAGAAGCATAGTTCGTAGACGACCGACGTGAGGTAGCGACGTAAGGGGAGCGCGCGAAAAGACGAAT
>CM052297.1:14198395-14224527 GCA_028455765.1 Lasioglossum oenotherae | reverse complement strand
CTCTAGACCTTTTATGATTATGTTCCTTCTCCTTATCTCTCTTTCTTTTTTTTCCCATTTCATCTCCACTTCTTTCAATCTTCTTTCCATTTCTCCGTTTCCACTTTCATCTTGTACCCTGCTTTTCTTCTTTTCTAATTCCTCTACTCTTTTATCTACTCTGTCTTCTATCTTTCCTTCCAGCTCTATCTTTTCTACTCTCTCTTCTATCTCTCTCTTCTATCTCTCTCTTCTCTCAGTCTTCTTTCATTTCTTTCATCTCCCTCAACATTCCCTTCATTTCTTTCCATCCTTCTAGCACTTCATTCATCATATTTACCGTTCCTTTTAATGCCCCTTTTATTTCCTCCCTTATTACCTCTGTAATGTCGCCTTGCACCTCTATCCTTTCTTTGCTTGCCTCTCCCTTCCATTTCTCCGACGATCTTCCTGTCTTGCGGCTCTTTCTAAACGGATCTTCTTCTATTTCTTCCTTTTCTTCAGATTCTCTCTCTTTTCTCTTCTTATCTAACCATTTTCCTAATCCGTCTATTTTCGATAGACTGTTGCTTCTTGTTCTTTCCTTCTCTCTTATCTTCATTAATTTTCTTGACGCTTCCCTTCGCTCTTCCTCACTTAACTTTTTGTTCATTTCGTTTCCTTATCTGCTCGTCTGCCTTCTTTCCTTCTTTACCTGCTTTCCCTTCTTCTGTCTTCTAGTTACCTTCTTTTCCTGCACGATGGCGCTCTTTCCAATGCTTCTGTTGCCTCTTGTCTTTTTTGCTTTTCCTCACCTTCTCACTCACTGTGCTTCTAACCTCACTTTCTTCTTCTTCTCGCTCTCCACTCTTCTTTTCACCTTCTTCTCTTCCTTTCTTGTCTCCACCCACTCTTCTACGCTCCCTCCAGCCACGGAGCCTCTTTCTCCACTTTTTCTTCCTTTCACTTTCTCAAATTCTCCTCTTCTTTTACCACTCACACAGAACGTGCCTTCTCACTATACCACCGGAAACGGATCCCCCCCCCCCGTCATTGTTAAAGGGTATGTTTAAAACAACGCCGTCTTCGATAGGGCAATCCTCTGTTGTCCCTTCTTGCACGATCACATCCCTTGAGATGATTATCTTTCTCTTTGTTTTATCCCATAGACGATATCCGTTGGGTGCATAACCTATTATAAGGTGTTTTTCACTTCTTGCATCTAATTTTCTCAGTTGTCCAGTTATCTTTACATGAGCATCGCTTCCGAACATTTGTATTCTCGATAGATTCGGTTTTCTCTTCTCCCAATTTTCAATTGGTGTCTTCTGCTCTGTACTCGTCGGGGATCTGTTCAGAAGATATGTTGCCGTGTAGAGTGCCTCTCCCCACATCTCCTTCTTCATTTTGGAGTGGAACAATACCGCTCGTGTTTTCTCCATTAAGGTTCGGTTCAATCTTTCCGCCTTTCCATTAAGCTGAGGAGTATGTGGCACAGTGCAGTCCATCTCTATTCCTTTTGTTTTTGCCCAGTTTATTATTTTAGTATTTATATATTCTCGACCATTGTCGCACCTTATTTTTGACACCTTGCTGCACCATCGAGCTTCTATTTTATTTACAAACTCTATTAGAGATTCTTGCACATCCGATTTATGCTTTAGTAAATGTGTCTCAACATAATGGGTATAGTCGTCGAGAAATGTGGCAAAATATCTCTTCCCATCCCAGGTATTAGCCTCCAGTGGTCCACACACATCTGTATGAATCAGTTGAATCGGTCTTGTCGCTCTCGTCCTGGTTTCTGAAAATTTCAGCCGTGTCTGCCGTGCCTTCATGCATATTTCACAAGTCAATTCGTAATTTTTAAATTGATTCTCAGTAATATTCATTCCAGAGCTCAGCTGTAAGAGTTTCAGCATGCCACCCTTACTCAGGTGTCCCAATTTCCTATGCCATTGTTCTATCAAATTATTTTTATTTAATATTATATTCGATTTGTTTTGTTTCTCAGGTTTCAAACTCACTTTATACAATCCCTCTTCAGTTCTTTCTCCTATCAGGACTCGTCTTCCATCATTTTCCACTGTCACTCTATCTTTTTCAAAGGTCACCCTTCCTCCATTTTTGTTGATTTCTGTGACCGATAACAGATTGGTGCTCAATTCTGGAACTACCATTACGTTTTTAAGAATGCATTGTTCAAATTCTAGGCTACCTACAGCTTCCCCACTCTCATTGTCTCATTTTCTTTTGCCACTCCTACCGTAGAGTTTATCTTTCTTATGTTTGACATGTTTTTAGTAGAGTTTGTCATATGTGTGGTTGTACCGGAATCCACCACCCAGTCATCGGATCTACTCAATTGTCTAGTCAAGTACGCAACATTGTTTCCCTTATTCACTTTATCTGTTTCTTGTACACTTTTGTCTCTGAAATAGCACTGTTTCTCTGTGTGATTTGACTTCTTACAAATAGTACAGTACTTACTTTCTGTTTTTTGTTTGCATGATGCCGCATAATGTCCTTCCTTATTGCACTTGTAACATTTTACCTTGTTACTTTCATTGGTGGATTTGGATCTGCACTGCCACGCTATGTGACTAGTTGAATTGCACTTGTAGCATTTCCTTTCTTTGGTTTGGTATGCGATTGCACTTGTACATTCTTCTTTTCCTGCGAGTCTTTCTTCTTCCGCTGTGAGTCTGGCAGTTAGATTTTCTAGCGTTCTTTCCACTTGCGCTGTAGACTCCCAGGCGCTTCTAAAATGTTTGAATCCCTGAGGCAATGATCCTAATATTTTTGCGATGAGCATATCATTGTCTATCACTTTGTCCAGACTTTTTAAACTATATGTCATGTTTCCAAGCTTGCTTATATTTATGGCCACATCTGCATTTTTGTTGTATTCAAAGCTGAAAAATTCTTGAAGCAGATTACATTTTAATTGTTCATGATCTCTTTCAAACATGGAACACAGTTTTGTCCACATTTCATGTGCTGTTTTATTGGACATCAGGTGTATTAAGATTTTTTGATCCACTGTAGCGGTTATTATTCTTTGTGCATTTGCGTCTATAATTAGCCACGCCTTCGTTTTTTCTGCTTCTGTTGGTTCTTGGGTTAACATTTCAAAGTTATCTTGGGCTTTTAGAATTATACTCACTTGAAATTTCCACATTGGAAAATTATCAGCATCTACCAGCTTTTCCACTCGTTGTATTTCGTCTATGCCTATTTTTGCTATCTTCCTCGGTTTTATTTTACTTTCAGACTGTTAGTTTTTATCACGCTTCACCACGTGCTCTCATGGAATGTTCCAGAAGCTCTATATATCCTCTCAGCAGTTTTTACTGCAATCTGGGCCCATAACCTGTTGCTATATTTAGGTTATGTGATGATAATTATAATAATATTTGAATAAACAATTAACAAATTTGTTATAATATTCACTGGTACAATAAACCACTTTTATGCTCTTTACACCTCGATCATCCTTTCACACCGTTCCAAACCAGAAGAGGGCGATCCCGCGCTTTGCTTGCCTTTTCATACCTCGCACACTCATACCAACCCACAATGCATATTCACACCAACCGCACACTCGTACCAACCCATACCGCTCATTCATACCAACTGCTTCACCATAATTATTCTCAACATTTTTTAAACATTTTCACCTCGCTGGGACCCCAAATAATAACCAAGGTATGCATGCGTTTGTCACTTGATACGAGACTGTCGCGCGCCTGTGTGACGTACGCAACGTATACTTTTGTTAGAAGTGTTGCAGCATTTTAGGCGGATCTTTAATTGTTAATAACTAAATAACGAAGCCGAAATCGCAATTTTTTTATTCTTCATTTTCGTCTTATATTATCGTCGAGAACCACCCCTTAAATTTTCTCCCACCTGTAGGTAAACACCCTGTATATGTTCTGTTTCATCTACGATTGTAATAGTCGCTACAAACGTTCACTGTGTTATACCGAGGCAAGAGTGTAATTTTTTTATATAACAGAACGTATAATAAAACAGCATTTTCTCCAGTATCGGTCTCCGACTGCACATTCTAATAATTAATTTTGTGGGAATTTTTTTCACTATCTTCCCCTGGGTTGACACCTACCAAAAAATTCTAAAATATTGCTATGATTCGAACCTATTTTGTAAAGAAATTTCAAAAGTGTCCGTTTGGTGGAACAGTGTCAAAAAAAAATAAAGTATGCCGGCGAACGCTCGGTTTGATCAACAACGGCGCAGCGGCCGACTCCCCTTGCGCTGGCTAGTGACGGGAACGAACGAGAAGTCGGCGCGTGTACGGGAAAGCTAATACATGTAAAAATGCGACTAAATCTTCTAATATATGATTACAGTTGGAAGTCTAAACAATTATATTTTAGGAAATAGCTTACATTGAAGAAGAAAAATACGTGTAAAGCTAGTTTGTTGGTGTCAAGTAACAGAAAGAAGATGTTTCTCATAAGTATGTTGTATCGTCACGGTGTTAGAGGCTCTGCTCGATGCTACGGAGGGCTCGAGTTCGTATCCTCCTCAACTCAACTTTTCTCTTCTTGTTTTTTTTCTTTTTTTTATATGTATTTATAAACTAAACGATTTTTATTGTTTGCACTTCAATATTCTATATGATAAAATTACATACATAATTATTAATGTGTAATTATCATATAGATTAAAATGTTTTCGAGAATAAAAATATTCTTTGGTGAGTATACTTTAATTGATACCATTTCAACTGCATATTAAATATTTTCATAATTAAAAAGGACATAGGTGAACTGCCTAATGCACTAGAAATGTACTAGTTGAATCTTCCATTAGAAAAGAATTGAATAGTGAGATAATCAAGATGATTACACTGCATCCTGCTAGCTACTCGTTTGCGAACTTTCATGGTAATATTCATCCTTTTTACATGAACCTTTTATCTGGCATTCAGAAGAGGTCGACAAATATAAAAGAATGCAGTGCTTTCTCAGGTAAGGCAGTTTCCATTATACGCGGATTTGTTTCTTGAAAGACAACATTCGTTCCGTATCAGTGTACAGTGTATACAGGGATGGGTAAAAATATTCGCACACCCTTTAAGGGGGTAGACTCGTTTCCAGGATTGCAAGGGTGCGGGATGCGCCTTCTCATTTCTCAATAGTATATACTACATGGGATTTGTCAGTACCCAAAAGCGCTACATGAAAGATCAATGTAGGCCGCTATCGCCCTCAATAGTCCTATTGTTACGTTTACGAGGCGTAATTTGCATTATTCGGCAGCATATAGCTGTCGCAGCTTTATGAAAATAGCTACAATGAAACACGAAGGTATTTGAACGCACTTTAAAATGGTATAACATTTTATGATCGGACCAAACGACATTTCTTTGAGCAATTAGAAGAATTAGAGCCCGTAATGAAAATTTAAAATATGCGTTTTGTAGATGTATGTTAGTTATACACATGCTGAAAATTTCCTCGAAATCGGTTGACGCAGAAAAAACCGACATGCGTCGCAAGATGTAAGAATCTGTGGATTTTAAGCAAAAACTGACCAAAAGTCGCGAAAAACTATGATTTTCACCACATTTAAGCAATTGTAGCTCTTGGTTATGTTAATCGATTTTGATGAAATTTCCAGCATGTGTACAGCTAACATAGATCTACCAAAATTTTTAGTTTTCATTAAGGGTCCAAATAAAATAGTTTTAAAAAATGCCTTTTTTATTTTTGCATGCAACCTTGTAAATTGTAATTTTTGGAAAATCTTTTTTGCATATCATTTCGTAAACCAATGCTTCTAATTGCTTACGAAACATCAGGTCGTGTGGTACGACTATAAAAGAGTTATTCTGTTATCGACCCTAAGGGTCGATTCATGTCTCACCGGTTCCGGTAATCGGACCGAAATTCTTACCCAGGTTTAAGTGACACAGTTCATATATAAGCGGTTCGGGCGATTCCGCTCCGATACTTTTCTTCGAGCCGGAGAGGCCATATCTCTCGAGCTGGTTGACGGCTCCCTGCTGTGCGTGGCACAAAAAAATAATTTTCATGTTTTCCACAACTCCGTAGGTAAACTATCGGTAGCTCTCCTTTACAACATGGTGGGAATAGGAAACGTCCTGCCACTTGCTGAACTCTTCTTAAATAATGATTTAAAATAGTTATTAAAATTTATATTAGACATACAGTGGATAACAAAAGTAAGTTAATACTCATATTTTCAATAATGAAATCACGATAACAGTAATATTTATACACTTATAAAAATAAACAAGTTGATTATATATTTAATGGTAATCTTCTTTAATGATAATGTGGGGATTGGAAAGTTTTGGTGGAAATCAAGTTCGCGTGTAAGATAACGTAAAAGAAGATATACTTTATTCAAGAACGAAAAGAAAAGTCTACGCGGTACTACGCTGTTCTACGCTGTGCAGTTCGATCTGCTCGCATTGACTTCCAGAGCCACTCTCTGCCTATTTTCCCTTCGTCAAGGGCTCTCGTCGCCAGTCGTTCCTTTACTTCTCCCCCACGATCTATACCTGAGTAATAAAGGTAACGGTTTTTTCCGCGGGGGTTTGGGACTGTTTGGGACACGGTTCTGCAGGCCATCGCCGCTTGCCTGCAAACCATCTGTGTCCCAAATGGTCACGATACAGAATACTTAAAGCTAAACGCACTTAGACCTAGTGTTAATTTATTCGAACCCCACAATAATGTTGAAAACAAAATTTATCACGATAATCACAGTGATCTGAAGATTTATCAAGATATTGATCTTTCTATACTAAATATCCAAAATTTGGTGTGTCAAAAGTAAGTTAAAGTATCGTTTAATAACACTGTCCAACATCAAATTTGTTTCACAATTACATTGTGATGGTGGTACTTATAGAGTTTTATGCGCTGATTCCGAATCTGCCTTGAATTTTTCTCCTAGACGAACAGTTCCTGAGAAACAGGACTTAGAAAAAGAAATATATTTTTCAACTTTAAACAAATAGTGTGATGGTATTATAAAAAATATTGAATTGTTCTTTACTGCAAAAGATTCTGTAGACTTTCCCGAATGCAGTGATATCTAATACTAATACATTATGAATGTTTAAACATGTTTAAACTTTTGCAAAAAATTTTTCAGGATATTTTTGACTTTATATCAAAAAATAAGGGTTCAACGGAAAATCGAACTATACCACGCGATAGAACAGACTTTTATCTTGAGACATCACCCTTTGAAGTTTGCTACGTCGACGTTTTTTCCCGAACCAGAAAGCAAAATATCTTCACCCGGCATGAGTTGGCAAAATTTTGATATTTTGCAGAAATTTTGCTTTCTGGTTCGGAAAAAAGTCGACGTAGCAAACTTCAGAGGGTGATTTCTCAAGATAAAAGTCTGCTCTATCGCGTGGTATAGTTCGATTTTCCGTTGAACCCTTATTTTTTGATATAAAGTCAAAAATATCCTGAAAAATTTTTTGCAAAAGTTTAAACATGTTTAAACATTCATAATGTATTAGTATTAGATATCACTGCATTCGGGAAAGTCTACAGAATCTTTTGCTGTAAAGAACAATTCAATATTTTTTATAATACCATCACACTATTTGTTTAAAGTTGAAAAATATATTTTTTTTCGAAGTCTTGTTTCTCAAGAACTGTTCGTCTAGGTGAAAAATTAAAGACAGATTCGGAATCAGCACATAAAACTCTATAAGTACCACCATCACAATGTAATTGTGAAACAAATTTGGTGTTGGACAGTGTTATTAAACGATACTTTAACTTACTTTTGACACACCAAATTTTGGATATTTAGTATAGAAAGATCAATGTCTTGATAAATCTTCAGATCACTGTGATTATCGTGATAAATTTTGTTTTCAACATTACCATTAAATATGTAATCAACTTATTTATTTTTATAAGTGAATAAATATTACTGTTATCGTGATTTCATTATTGAAAATATGAGTATTAACTTACTTTTGTTATCCGCTGTATCTTTGTTCTGCAAATTTTTCCATCGGTTCAAGTGTGAAAAATATTTTTTAAAAATATGGTCGTATTCTACAATTCTTCCGCTTTGAAATTCCGTTTTTTTCCATTATTTGTAACAATTTGTTGCCATCTTTCAGGTAACCTGTCAATTCCTGTATCCCAGTGACTAATTAGCAACATGTGTTTTCGATGTACAATCAGAATTACATGGTTATTTGAAATGTGTCAGAACTTTCCTTCGAACCTAATATACGATATCAAAAATTATTTCAGATACACCGGACAATAATAAAATATTTATTTTATGGAAACCATAGTATCATTTCGCCTACTATGTACGTACTTTGCAACTCTCTGTATACACCATCTAAAAATTTCATACGACACACGAGATGTGAAACACACCAGTAACTACAAACAGCTGTTAGGTTTGAATTGTTTGTTATTTCGAACCCATAAACTTGCTGAATATTCTTTAGACATTTTGAAATAGGGGTCGACAGCGTTTGTCCTAAAATTACACCTTTCACGTAGTGAAAAAACATTTTCCATTTGTTTATGTCCAACGAGTAGTCCAATACATTGCCCCATACGAGCGATAGAGGAACAACGTTACCGCCCACTACTACGCGATTCTAGGGGGTGGCAAGATGCCATCCAGTGTCGCCAGATGAGGTAGAAAGTGGCTTCATTTCCTCTCCTCCAACGTCCTCCACTAAGACCGTAGACCACGATGCCCACGGTGCATTATACAGGTGTGCCGACTTCCCTCAGAAAACTGTGATAGGTGGGTAGTAATTCTCTGGCCGCCGTCAGACGGCGCATGCGTCGTAGGTACCGTACGTGTGCGAATGAGATTGTGTGTATTCGGGCGCGCTCACTGATATATGTACTATCAGTAGGCGCGCTGCTGAATGCACACAAACTCATTCGCAAACGTACGGTACCTACGACCCATGCGCCGTCTGGCGGCGACCAGAGAATTACTACCCATCTATCACAGTCAATGTTACAGAGATGCTAAGTCGGCACACCAGTATAATGCACCGTGACGGTGCCCGTGCCGTAGACTGGACTGGCCATCAGAGAGGGGGTACTTTTATTCCCCTCGATTTTCTCGACCTGGCGACACTGACGCCATATCGTATGGATCCGAACTGGTGACATTGTATTGATGCAAGCCGGAGAAGAAGCCTTCCCAGGTAAGAGTAGGGTAACCTGCCTAGCTTCGAATGCGCGGCCTATTGGGTCAGAGTAGAGGAGGCTGTGTTGCGGCTTACTTCAAAGGAATATATTAACCTTTGTAATTTGCCAAATTGAAAACTTTATTAATAATGGTAACTATTGCACTTAGACAAAACCGTTATGGTTAAATATGAAATGTATAAATAAGAACTTGCAATTATTGCACTTAAACAGACACGTGCTGGCGCAGACAAAATGAAGCAACACGACCATGCGGGCAGACAGTCAACAGCAGAGAGAGCGAAGTCACGCCAATCGTATAGACACGCTACGCACGCAATCATACCAACATACGGACGCACTCATACCAACATACGGACAATATAAAATAAGAATATGAGAAAATATGAGGAATATGAGAAATCTAATTAATAGTCCTCAACAGGACTTCGTTCCACACGCATTTTCGGATGTTGTCGAAATATTGGCTACACCCGTCCGCTGGACGTCCGGTTTTTGTCCAATTTACGTCCATACATCCGTACGTCCGTTACGTATGCCCCTTGGACGTCCATGGGACCAACATTTCGGATGTCCCAGGGACGCTCATTTTTTTGTCCCAGGGACATACGTGGGACCTAAATTTCGGACGTTCCAAGTACATTTAAGTCTTATAGGGTGCTCAGGACTTTGGTACGTATCAGAATGCTCACTTCTCATGCATAAGACATACCTATATGTATGCAAAAATATATATGTATACATACATAGAATTTTAAAATTTTATATAAAACTATATGTATTGTGACGTGGCAAGATGGCCTACATCACTCTAACCTCTCTAACGGAAGACCGGGCCACCCTCTGGTCAAGCAACGCGATAAGGGCCGCTGCGAGCGCTCTTCCTGGGCACGAGTGAGACCCAAAAAGGGCGAATTCTAATATTTTGAATGTCGCGCCGATTTGCGCGACGAAAGTTTACAGGACCGTATCCGGGTCCCAGGTGGGATCCGGAATTCTCCTTTCAACGCAAAAGGCAACGAACCCTCGAGGGTAAGCACCTCGAGGTAGGCAAAAGGCAGGATCCTGAAAGGAAACAACGAGAGATCGTCAAGGCCCAGGACTGTCAACCTGGAGGCGCCGACAAGGGCATCCGGTGCAGAGACGACTAACTACTCTACCCTGTCGTCGCCTCGTCCGGGAAGAAGCTGCACCGCAACCGGATTGGCTGACGCCGATCGTCTCTTCGGGAAGCGGCCAATCGGAAGACAGCGCCACCGGCTACGCTGCGAGATGCCGAAAGCCGAACGCCGTCGCCTAGGATTCGCCAACGCGAAATTCCGTATTAGCGATAGGTCGAGACGTTGCGCGAAGAAAGTAGAATAAGAAAGTGGGGGACGCTCTGCTTCCGCGTACCCGGGCCACCGCGTGAACGATCACTGCGTCATTGGGACTCTTAGCGACAAGTAGTCAATTTGAACTATTGCTAACACATAGTATTTTGCGCCTGCTGAGACCGAGGGATAGTCCAGGAGATTCGCTGCCGGCCATCTGCTGCCGAATTACCCGTGGTAAGCGCCGATCAGGCTTTCGATAAATTACATTTGTGAACTTCGTGTTGGCTCGGGTAGCGCGGCGAGGTTAGGTATTCGCGTCGCGAGAATTAACGGCAAACTTGGTAGACGATATTAGTGGACACTGTTGGTGTCAGAATACGAATCCTTCGTATTGTGAAGGATATCGTTTTGGTGATACGAATCCGGTCGGATAGCGGGGGGCCGCGTGGCCGCATTATGACGGTTGTACGACGCCAGTTTGAACGCGAAGTCGCGGATTCGTGATGGGATCGCTGCCGCCGTTAATTCTTTCTAACCTACACTCGTTCCACGGCGGGACGCCGTCGCGTGTTCGATTCGCGGTCGTAAATTCTGTTCGATCAACGCAAGTCCGAGAAAAATCGCGAATTCCATCCCAATTCGGTCGGAAAGCGGCTTTCGAGGCCTTCCGCGACGCGAAGTTCTCATCGCTACCGAATTCTTCGCGAAACAATAAATTACGAGCGATTCCGCGCGTGCGATATCCATCAGTCGTGATATAACGCGTCGGCTACTTCTGTAATCGTTGCCGAGCTCGTCGGCAGCTCATTGACCTCGTTTAATAAACGAATTGTTCAGGCAGGCTCGCGAGTTGAATGTATTAGAGTGTTCGAAGAACGTGATTATTTCGTGTGACGCTTCTGACAATGAGTGTCTGACGCCCGAAAATTCGCGTTAAGTACGGAAAATCTCGTGAGCCTGTAAACGTGTTTTGTCCCGGGAGGACCACATCTCGTACGGCCCAGCGTGGCCCGGCCTTCGGCTTGTAAAATCCCGGTGTCGCAAGAATTCGTACGACCATCTATTCGAAAAATTAAAAAAGCGACGTGACAGTATATAGAATTTTTAATTTTTATAATTTTTTTTATTTACTGATCCGTCGTCTAGTACTAGTAATCTTAATAATGGTAATAACAATAATGATAGTAAAAATATCAAAATAAAAACATTACTAATATAGCGTCTTCAAAGATATGTACGATATATGATTTCTGAATATTAAAAAGTACTAAACAACGTTCTTTAAAGATGTATATACATTTATATACATATATATTTATAACAATATTTATTTATATGCATATATATTTATAACAATATTTATTTATATGCATATATATTTATAACAACATATATATATAATATAATATTCATTACAATATATATATACTTATATATATTTATAACAATATATTAATTTATGTACTGTCACGTTGACCCTTTCCGGCGAGCTGAAAGGCCCGTGGAAAGGATCAATCGCGGGCTTTACAGGCCTGGAGGCCGGGCCGCGTTTAGCCGAGTACGCGCGGTCCGCCCGGGACAACGGAATTCGAGGGTCCGACGGATCGAATTTGATTATTGTACGTTCGGGCGCCAGGCACTTTTGAGGGTGCCACGCGAGACGCGATTCAGTTCTCGGACTCGGAGAAGCCGAGTCCGAAAGTCGGATCCCCGAAACACGCAGACGGAAATGACGCTACGACACGGGTCACAGGGTTCGGACACGGGAACGCTCGGATAGTCCTCACGGCAGGACGGATCTCACAGGAATTTAGAAAAAGCTTACGACAATATGGGCTCGAGATGTTTATTCGGTCGTCAAAAGTTACAAACTTTGCGGCCTCGTGGCCGCGACCCGAGAGCCCGCGCTCTTCATACAAGATTGCGGAAGGTGGAGGTTCGCTGCGCGGTTGTCGTACAATTTTCTAACGCGCGTCGGAATCGTCGTACGGGGCCGCGATTTCGAGAAATCACGGACGACCGGATCGCATGTAGCGCAGATGAACGGCGCGGTATGTGACCGTCGCGGTGGCCGTCGCTCGCGATTCGATTTTACGCGAACGGCATCGATGCTGCGTTTCGATAGTCGGCGCGACACAGGATTCGAGACGAACGGAGATTATTCTCACGGGACGCGACTCCTCCAAGGAAACTTCCGGGACCGCGATACCCGGGGAAAATTCTCGAAACTCTAATCTCTAAACTCAAAACGCCCACGGAAAAGGGCGTGAGACGTTGCGACGAGACGTTTAACGGGGCTTCCGCGTTTATCGCGTGCACGGGGCTTCCGCGATATTGGCCAGTTCTTTTCCGTTGGGCTCGTCTGGTGCTTTATTGGCTTCTCGGAAAGCTTCGGTCGGTCGGGGTACCCTTCTCGTGCCCGTGGTACGGCCCTGTAAACTCGGCCGTTCTCGGCGCGTACGATAGGTGTTAATCATCGGTGATCGGTAAGGGCGGAATTTCCTTGGGGAACGCTCTCGAATCCTGTGATTTCGTGTCGTGACTCGTGAGAGGGCGCTTCAGTCCTTCTATTTTGGCACTTTTGTGACCGTACTTAACGGAAAAGTGACGTTGCAAGATTTGCAACGTTACAGTACATTTTGGGGACCGTACAAATGAGCTTATGTGACAGGTAAGCAGAGTCAGAGTTAACACGGTCGTCGCGTTGCATCGCCGTGCGTTTACGTGAAGTGAGGTTAGTTTAGCACATGCTTGTGCACGTGTTTGCAATAGAGTATTCCAATTAATAAAAAGCGTGTGTGCGTGATTCGGTAACGTCAGCCACTTGTCACGCAATTGTGTTGATGAAACTTGTTACTGCCATTTCAGGTAAGTTTTCATTTTATATTTTCAGTCATTGCAAAAGGAAAATACAAAAATATTATTAGGTTAGAGGGAAGATTCTAACATATTTTAAAACTAATCCTACCAACTCCACTCAAAATGACCAATTCCAGGTTCTTTATTTTGCAATTAGAAAAGTAATAATACTGATTTCACAAGAAACGATTGTATAGATATCTTTAGTGCTGCACACATTACATTAGGAGCTGTGCAAAGTCTAAATAAAATCAATTTTGGCATTTTTATAAGGGAACATGTACCAGTTATTTTTGAGGCTCGGTAGGTTTAGCGTTAAAGAAATCATTTGAATTAATTTATAGAAATACATGTTTAATATTATTCAATGATATAATTTCCATTATTTGTAACAATATGTTGCATTTTTCAGATAACCTGTCAATTCCTGATTTCCGATGACTTGCTAGCTAACATGTATTTTTGATTTACAAGCAAGATTACCTTCTTATTTAAAATACGACACAACTTTCCCTCCAACCTAATATATTCATGCTAAAAAATCTTCCCGTTCATTGAACAATGCTTTTTACCAAGAAATTCTAATTTTTAGATGCAGCAAAGGTATCTAAAACAGCAATTCATCGGAAAGGAACAAGTGTTTTCATATGGATGTGGATACATCAGCGAAGGACCGTGGAGAGAAACAAAACAATTTCAAATGATTTTTAATAATAGAATTAAAAATTTATAGTTTATAGTTATATATAAATAAATATATTGTTATAAATATACATATATATATTTTATGTTATGTATTGCTGTATATATTAGTGTTATATGCGCGATTGTATTGTATTGTACTATGTACCTAATGTTTTTGTAATATATGAAATTTTTATTCAATTAAAATTAAATTGTAATGCTCTATAAACGTCCTGTGAATATCCTTTTAACGTTCAAATAACGTCCGTATGTCCCAGATATGTCCCATATACGTTGCAGATACGTGCCAGATAGTTCTAGGTAAGTCCGAGATACGTCCCAGATAGGTCCGAACGGGACGTCCTACGTACGTCCCACTTCCTAACTGGGACCTCTGCCGGACATTCCTTGGACGTATCTCGGACAATACGGACATTCTCGGACGTCCCTCGGACGTACTAGAGGTCCGATACGGACGTCAGTTGGACGTCCGGGTGCTACCTGGGCAGCGGCCAAATATACTATGTAGCGTACAGCGTCCAAGACAAAACATTAGGACTACGGGCGCGGCCGTGGTGGGGATAGGGCGACTTTATGATAGGCGCGATTTGTTTAGGTGTCAGTCCCGGGGCTGTTCTCGATGGAGGAGTGGTTTACGACAGGTCATTACTATTGAGCTGGAAGTCGGCACTTTCTCGGACAACATGTCTTGACTGTCAAGTATAATATGTAGGCACCTCGACTTCTCTAAATTATGAACATTACTCTTTGTACAAATATTTCATGTACACTTGTGACACAGATTTAAAATGTACGTTTAGTAAATCTGTGTCAGCTAGTATCCGCCACAGTAAATATTCGAATATTAAATTCGATAAAGTTTCGTGATCATAGTGCAAAAGGCATTAGCCCCACATTTGCACAGATCGATACGTAAAAAGGTAACTAAATATACAGTGACTCCCATATTCGGGCGCTATCAAAAAAACGATAACTTTGTTGACACGTTCTCTGCCGAACGACATTTTCAAAAACGGTTCCACCACGCCAACAAATTTTGGTAATTGTTTATATTAAATAAATGAGGCGTGGTTAAGGTATTAAACACAACAACTGGTTTATTCAAATAAAAAGGTTCTCGCACGAGGCTTACACAGACATCAAAATCATACAACTGCACACTTCACACACCATACATCCATTAGGTGACGCTGTCTAAACTTATGGTATCGTTTCCATGTATCAGTCACAGTTGAATGTGAATGTACGCTAATACTCAATAGTTTAGAAAGAGGGTCTCATCTCAGATTTTTATTATCTTGAAATATGTTGTCAAGGTCATCATTCTGAACAACTTTGGTAATTATTGCGAACAGGTCTGTGTCCTTCGATTTTGATGAAATTTAAATATGGTAATATTTCGACGGTTTGAACAACTTTTTCCTTTTCCAATATAGGGGGGTTGCTTTTAGTTTTCGAAATATTTGCAAAATAATTATTTAAATAAAAATAAATTTTTAAAAAATACCACGTTTTTAAAATGGACTAAAAAGTATAAAATAATTTTTCCTAGCCCCCTACAGACTCCTAACCACGTACAGATAATGCTGAAAATTTGTGATTGTGAATTTTTAACAGCTACGCAAATACTTGTAAGATTTAAAACGAAAAACGTGGGGCGCAAGATAATAGTAAGGAGTGTAGAGAGTAGCAGCCGTTGAGAAATCTCACACAACAGTTCATATCATTTGCGAAGCAATAAAATTTTTAGTAATTTGGGTGAACTATTCATGCATCAATTATCTATTGCATGCGCCCCACGTTTTTCGTTTTAAATCTTACAAGTATTTGCGTAGCTGTTAAAAATTCACAATCACAAATTTTCAGGATTATCTGTACGTGGTTAGGAGTCTGTAGGGGGCTTGGAAAAATTATTTTATACTTTTTAGTCCATTTTAAAAACGTGATATTTTTTAAAAATTTATTTTTATTTAAATAATTATTTTCTGCTTTTTAGTCTTGTATGTGTGATATTTTACAATCGATTTTGAACATTTTGATGAGATTATAACAGAGAGATGTAGTAAATTTCAGACGGTATTGCGACGCGTCATATCGAAAACAAACGCCGTGGTAAAATATCAAAGATACATGTTCGACCGAAAATCTCGGTGTAACTGTCCTTTCGATTGGTAAACAAACATTTTAGTATAACTAGCTTTTTAAAAGCATATACGTATTGAACGTGTTTGTGATAATCTATTTCGTTCAATTCCATTTCGCTTTTCGCGTTGCTTTGTAGTTCTCTCTCTCTCACTCGCTCTTCTTAATCTCCTCGCTCTCTCTCTCTCTCACTCTCTCCCACCCTCCCCCTCCCTCTCTCACCCTCTCCCTCCCTCTCCCTCCCTCTCTCGCCCCCTCTCTCTCCCTCTCCCTCCCCCACTCACCCCTCTCTCTCCCTCTCTCCTCTCTCCCTCTCTCTGTCACTCTCTGTCTCCCTCTCGCTCTCTATGTCTGCCTCTGTCTATCTCTCGCTCTCTCCCTCTCTCTCTCTCGCACTCACCTACGTAGAAACCTGCGGTTTGAACCGTTAGACGCTGCGTTTCTTTAGGGAGGTATTAGAGCAAACCGCACTCGAAAAAGTCCATTTGATCAAAAGTTATAAGCAGAAACGTGCCCAAAAGAGAGCGCGAAAGTTGACTTTTTTCACTAATGACGTCACAACTTTTGAATCAATAGACTTTTTTGAATGCGGTTTGTTTCTAAACCTTCCCGAAGAAACGCCACGTCTAATGGTTCAAGCCCCAGCTTTCTACGTTGAGCCGTTCTCAAGTGATGCCGTTAGAAACATACATACATACATACATACATACATACATACATACATACATACATACTGTCACGTTATCCTTCAAGCCGGTTAACTTCGGGCCTTGCAGGCGCTGAGACCAGGCCGCGTGTAAGCCGAGTACACGCGGTCCGCCCGAGACAAAGGAGGCTCTAAGATTCGACGATTTTCTACCAAAAAACGGAAGGTTCGGGCGCCAGGCACCGCGAGGATGCTACACGAAACGCGGAACAATGCTCGAGCTCGGAGAAGCCGAGATGGTTCGAACACGGGATGACTAGGACAGCCCTCTCGGCAGGACGGATCTCGCAGGGAATCGAATAATTCGAATACGATATGGTCTCGAGCTATTTATTCTAGCAGTCGGCAAGATACAAAATCTGCGGCCACGTGGCCGCGACCCGAGAGCCCGCGCTCTTCATACAGAATTGCGATCGATGTTAGTTCGCAGCGCGGTTGTCTTACCGATTTCGCTCGCACGATACCGCTGACATTTATCGTAGTTTCTTTCGTAACGAAAGCTAGAAACGCGAGGCGCAGATGACCGGCGAACTGCGAGACTGCCGCGATGACTTCCGCACGTGATTCGCCTCGACACGTACGTTATCGATTACGCGATCGAACGCCGACGGAAATAATACGCTGTACGGCGCGAGAGACACAGGATTCTAGAAACGCGAAGATACCGAAATGATTACTCTCACGAAACGCGGCTCCTCTTAGGACACTCTTTCGCACGTTATTTAAAGAAGAAAACTCTCTCGAAAGGATCTCGAAAACCTCAAAGCATTCCGAAAGGAATGCGAGCGAATTATCGAGGACGGAACGGGAAGCGTTCGTCCTCTCGCGACGAAGGTCGAACTGTCGCGCACGAAATATCGAATGGATCACTGGGTGGCTTACCGTTTCTCGTGGCGTTTACGATTCCTGCTGCTAGATAATCTGCTCCCGATAGAGCCAAGACTCGGACGGACTTCCTCGCTTCTGAGCACGCCACTAGACCCTCTAATCGAAACACGTCTTTTACGGCGCAGCACAATATTTCGGCGCGATAATAATGGCGAGCACGTGTGTCGCTTGCGATAGCCAGCGCGACAGTGATCCATCGATTTTCGGCCGCCTAGCGGATCGAACCCGGCTCCCCCCCACTCGACCGCTTTCCCGAATTGCCTATGGCGTGTTTCCACGACGTAAACTCTAAGGCACAGGAGCGTACCCTCTTCGCGTCCTAGGGCCCCGGACAATCACGAATCTGGTCAGGGAGCCTTTCGCTCTCCTGGCCGCTGAGGGACTTCCTCTTCTTGGCTACGAGGGCACCGACCCCGGGGCAGCTCTCCCTTGATGGGGCGAGACGGCGTCAGGACTTTCGGTCAGTCTCATCGGACGAGATGTTTAGAAGAGCTGCTGTCCTGGCGACGCCTCCGGTTTGTTTGCCGAGTGTCCTCGCACCAAGCTCTAATTCCTCGAAATTGGCCATTTGCTTTTCCGTCGGGCGCTTCCTGGCCGCGGGTCGTCTGTTATCTTCCCGGGTCAATTCGGGAGGTCGGTGGTTCCTTTTGCGCGTCCCATATACGGCCCTGAAACTTGCCGTTCTCGGCACGCGCGACAGATGTCATTATGAGGTCCTCGATAATGTCGGAATCTCTTAGAGGAGCGCTCTCGAATCCTGTATCGGTTACGTGTCCCGTTAGAGGGCGGTCCGGTCCTTTATCGCACTCGAATGCACGCGAACTTGACGGAGAAGTGACGTCGCAAAAGTTGCAACGTCACAATACATACAGACAGACACGATTTTATTATATATTATATTATTTATATGTATAGATGATTCCTCGTTCTCAAATACCTATGTATACCAACTTTCATAGCGATAGGTTCAACGGTATAGAAGTTGATGTATCGCAGCGCCATCTACAGCGGCGAGTTACAACAAATTGAATAGCGTAAAAACTTTCTCCATGAAAAAATACATATATGTGTCAAGTTTCATGTTGATCGGTCAAACAGTTTCGAAGTCTATTAATCATATACATATATATACAAACATCCACTTTTATATATTAGATAATACGTAGTAACATTGTAAACACCGCACGGAGCTCAAACGCACACTGACAATGAGCTCCTTCGGTGCGAAGCGGGTCAGTGGAGTGGGGATGAGTCAGAGTGGGAATGCGTAGTGGAGTAGGGAGCGCTGTCGCGCGGTTGGCGATGACGTAGGTTTCGCGGGGAGGTGAACAGGTAAATATTTAATTGTTACTTCTCCGAAACGGATGGACTTTTAAAAAAATTTTTTTTTGAATAATGCATTGTCATCCAGTTCTGAGCTATGTTTAAAATTTCAAGCCTCTAGCTCATCGGGAAGTTAGTTTAAAATCAATTGCAAAATTTGCCACCGAACAGACAGACAGACAAACAAACAAGAAAGCGAGCTAATAAAAACGTGTTAAAAACTATCGCTAATACTGTATCAAATTTTGCGTATTTTTGCACGCTCCGTGGTAACGTAAGCCTGTCCCGGTGCGGCGTTTGTTTACATTTTGACACTGTGGAGGTGAGAGAGAAAACAGAGTCTCACTCTGGTCATACATATATAGGGTGAGCTTTCAATTTTGAAAGAATACTTCTGGTTTTTCGTATGCGTAGTTGGGCCGGCCTGACCAATCTAGAAGCACCCTATATATGTATGACTAGAATGACACTGTGTTTTCTTTCTCATCTCCGCAGCGTGTTTAGAAGCAAAATGTAAACAAACGACGCACAGTGGGCTCGATTGAAGAAGTACGCGACATTTTTTAATAACTCTTCAACCACTGAAGATATTTGAACTAAATATATAAAAAAAATAATTCCTTCTCAATGATTTTTAACTTAATATATTTCAAATTTGTTTAACTGTTTTTATTAATTTAAAACAGATTTATAAATTATTTATTCTATAATATATTGAATATTTTCGCTATTTAATGCAAATAGGGAGTGGAGGTAAGGTGGCGCATTGTATAGTACGTGTGTTATCATTGCTCTGTGATTTTGGTGAAATTTGGCGGTAATTACATTTGACTCGATAGTGAAAGTTGCTCAGTGTGTCGCGGACACGTGTAGAAAAGAAGTGAATACAGTGAATTTCACGAAATCGTGATATTTCGGAAGTATCTCCGCAGAAACTGCAGACACGTGCGTGGCGGCGTGTTGCACTGTCAACCCGTCTTCATCGGCTTATAGCCTAAATGAAGCGATTTTCTGCGACCTGAAAATCTTAGTGCAGGTTAATAAAAAGGGAGAGAAGGGAGAGGAACCAAGAATAGGAATATATTAAGGGATTTTAGAGTGAGTAGAGAAACAGGTCAGGAAAGATAACCTCAAAGTTGACGAACAGGATATATAAATAGTGCGCAGGCGCGAGGCAGAGAAAGTGAGAGAGCGAGAGAGAGAGAGAGAGAGCAGCGGAGGGTATGGACGGGCTCGTAGAACTCGATGAGAAGGGGAAAGAGAGGATAGAGGAGGACGACGCCGGGACAGTAGAAGAGTGGGGAACACCGGCAAACTCACTAGGAGGAAAAAGAAGGGGAAGACCGCCGAAGGCAATCGGATGGAGTAGAGAGAGATCGGCTTCATACGGAACGCTCGAGTTATGGAAAAGAACGAGACAGGGGGACGAAGAAGAGAAAGGAGGCAAAGGAGAGACAGACGAAGAGATTAGAGCATTGAAAAAGAGTTTGGTAACGCAGAGATCACCGGAGAAAAGGAAAAAGGAAGTGAAAGCGAAGTAAGGATAGGGACGGGAGATCAAGTAGGGATGGTAACGGTGATGCAAATGTGTTCGGAGATGTCGGAAGGAATGAGAGGACTGATGGAGGAAATGAGAAGAATGAGAAGAGAGATAGAAGATGGAAGAAAAGAGGCCAGAGAAGAAGCAAGCAAAACAAGGAAAGAAATAGAAGAAATAAGGAAAAAGAAAAGGAAGAAAGAAGGAGACTGGAGGGGAAGATAGAGAGATTGGAAGCAGAGAGAAAGAAATGGGAAAAGAAAGAGGAGAAAAAGGAGAACTGGCTGAGAGAGATAGAAGAGAGGATGAAAGAGCGAAAGAAAGAAGACAGACAGAAAGAAGAAACAGGACAGAGAGAGTAGGAAAGGAGATTAAAAGAATTAGAGATAGAGTGGGAAAGAAAAGAGAAACAAGAAAGAAAGAACAACGTCCTTATAAGAGGGAGGAGATAGAAAACGAGGTAGAGACCGAACAGATGGCAAGGACCATATAAGAGGAGATAACAGAAACAAGGGTGAAGTTAAACGAAGTCGCGGAGATTGGAAGAAGGAAGAGAGCGATCCTAGTAAAGTTGGGATCGTGGGAGGAAAAAAAGAAGAGTGATGAATATGAAAAGGAAATTAAGAGGAAGGAAAGTATATATAGATGACGATCTGACAAGGAAGGAAAGAGAAGTACAGGAAGCGATAAGAGATAGGGCAAGGGAAGAAAGAGGAAATGGAAATAAAACCAAAGTGGGATATAAAAAGATATGGATAGGAGAAAAAGTATGGATTTGGAACGATCTCAGAGAACAGCTAATAGAAAAGGAGGAGACAAAGAGAGGAGAAAAGGGAAGCAGAGGTAGAGGAGAAAGAGGGGAAGGTAGGGAGGAAAAGACGAGAAAGGAGTGAAGGTGTTATCACGGAATGTTGCAGGGATAAGGGACAAGGACGAAGACTTCTGGAATTATATAAGAGGATACGAGATAATAGGAATGACGGAGACGTGGATAGAGGAAAGAGAATGGAGCGAGGAATGGTGGAGGAGGAAGATGCCAAAAGGCTGGAAGTGGAAATGTTAAGGAGCATAGCGTGTACAGAAGAAAGGGAGAGCTAGAGGTGGAATCATAACAGGAGTAAGAGAAGAAATAGCGGTGGAAAAGGAAAGTGAAACAGAAGAAGAGGGGATACAAGAGAGAAGAGCGAAGATGGGTGATACAACATGGAGGATAATAACGATATACAACAGGGGAGGAAGTACAGAAAAACTGAGAAAACTAGAGAAGGTGGTAGGAGAGGAAGGAGAAGAGGGAAAAATGATAATAATAGGAGATTTTAATGCAAGAATAGGGGAAAAGGGAGATAGAGAAGAAGAGGAAACAACCAAGAGGGGGAAGAGAAAAACAAAAGCTCGCATAATGAACAGTGAGGGAATAGAGTTAATGTGTAACAGACCTACAAAACGTAGGCATGTTACGAACGAACTCCAACGAACACCACCGATCATACACGGAGAATACCGAACCGTGTAACCCTATATGCCACGAAGTTTCGCTCGTAAAACATTCATATCACGGGAACGTCAGGATAGAACCGCTAATGCCCTTTTCCTATCACCATTATCTATACGAATTCACAATATAGTGAAGACGGATAGGTAGTTTCGGTGTGGCCGAAGTGCAGAAGCGTAGTGCGTGTCGTCATACGCCCTATCTCCAAGGACTCGATAGAGCGTATGTTACGACGATCCTCCACCACGAATATACCCGTGACAAAGAGCACTAGGATTAGTACAGTCGAAGTCATTTCCTCATGACCATGACAAATCCGAATTTACTGTGAGGTAAAGACGGAGGCGTCATTCTGGTGACAGAGAGATGGAGGCTTCGTACCTATTGTCACTAGTGCGTCTCCCAGTAATCGATAGAATGCACAAGTGTTACAACGATCCGCATTCGGAGTGCATTCGTGGGGGGAGACGTTCGAACTAATACAGTCAAAGTCATTTCTCCCATAACCATAACTTATCCGTATCTACTGAGAAGTGTAGACGCTTAAGTTATTCCGGTGTGGCACACACACACACACACAGAAAAACGGAGGCTTGGTAGTTGTTGTCCCTGCTGCAGCTTCTTGTAACCACGACAAGGTTCAGTAGTGCTACAACGGTTCTCAACCGTCACGCGAGTATGCGAAAGCCAGTTTATAATTTCAAATTACGATTACTAGGCGTAGAGTCTTGTGGATATTAGAGGCGTAGTAGAATAAAGAAGCGGCCTAATTAAGGCAAGGCGTACAGTTGTCCGGCGATCATTGGTCCGTTATTAGTTTAAGTGATCGGGAGAATCATTTCGATAAATGTAGCTTCATGACTCTTTGTGAATACTTCGGAAATATACTTTACTTTTACCTCCCACATCATATTCGTTTCACTTCACACCTAACTCGAATCTTTCCGTCATCCAATAATTGGAGGCACGAATCTCCTCGATAAGCCTAGAGGAAAAAAGGGATTGGACGAGACACAATCGGGTTTCAGGAAAAAGAGAGGCGGAATGGATAATGTGTACATAATTAAACATGTGGTAGGGAAAAGGTTGAAAGAAAAGAAGGGAAAAGTATGCATGGCATTTGTCGACCTAAGAGCTGCATTCGATAGAATGGATAGAGGTGTACTATGGAAGGCAATGGAAAAAGGGGAATAGAAGAGAAGTTAATAGATAAAGTAAAAGAAATATATAGGGAGACGAGATGTAGAGTGAGGGTTGGGGTAGAAATGTCGGAACCATTCTGGGTGGAGAAGGGAGTGAGACAGGGGTGCCCGATGAGCCCAACATTGTTTAATATTTATGTGGCAGACCTGGAGGGTACGTTGAGGATGGGACAAGACGGAGGAGTGGTAATTGGAAAAGAGAAAATTTGGTCTCTAGGATATGCAGATGACATGGTGCTTATGGCGCAAGATGAGAGGGGCCTGAAAGAGATGATAAAGAGGGCAAGCAGATACTTTGAGAGGAAAAAACTAGAGGTCAATAGCGAAAAGACAAAGGTATTAATATGCAGTAACGGAAAAGGAAAAAGGAAGAGAGAGATCTAAGAGTGGGGAGATAAAGAGGTGGAAGAAGTAAAAGAAATTAAATACTTAGGCTACACACTGAATAGGACAAATAGTGAAACGGCGCACATAAAAGAAAGAGTAGGAAAGCCTAGGAAAGTAATGGGAGGATTATGGGGGATAGGAGAGAGGAAGTTTAGGGCAGACATGACGTGGAGAATGAAGCTTTTTGACGTGGTGGTAAGGGGAATATTATTATATGGAGCAGAGATCTGGGGATGGGAAGAGATGGGAGAGATGGGAGAGATACATTAGATGGATACTAGGTGTAGAAAGAACAACACCAGGCTATATAGTAAGAGACGAAATGAAGAAAGACAAGATAAGAATAAAAGCAGGCAAGAGAGCGGTCAGATATGAGGAGAAAATTAGTAAGGAAGGAAACAGAAAGTTATTAAAGGAATGCTGGAGAGAAAGAAGGAAGGATGAAGAAGAGGGAAAGCTAGATAGATGGGGAGATGAGAGGAAAAGATACTATTGACGATGCGGAATGGGGGTAAAGGAGGTAGTAAGACTAAGAGAAGAGGAAGGAACAATAGAGGGGAAAGTAGTAAGCAGAGACAGGGAGGTGCAGGACCAAGAAAGGATAGAAAAAGTGTGGAAATCAAGAAGTGTGCCCAGGTACAAAGAGATAAGAACGGTGGGGAGACCGAGATACCTGATAGGAAAAAGAGGAAGAAAAGGGGATAGGGTGAAGACGATAGCAAGACTGAGGTATGGTAACGAGGAAAGAGCAAATAAATTCTGGGAAAAAGAAGAGAAGAAAGTATGCAGGATGTGTAGAGGACAGGATGATACGTTAGAGCACCTAATTGGAAGATGTAGGGAGATGGAAGAAATAGAGGGAAAAATAGAAGAAATACTAGACGAAAGTGGGAAAGGTTCAAATTAGGGAAGGAAGCTAAGAGAAAACAGAGAAAGAGTGGAGAAGAAAGAGAAAGAGGAGTGGGAAACAAAATAGAGTATAAGTAGCGTAGGACAAGAGAGGGTAAAGAGAGATAGGGACAAAAAGTAGAAAGGAACAAAGATATACATAGTTTGTAAACTGTTTTGTAAATAAGCTAGAAGTAAGAAAATGTAATTATGTAAGAAATGTTGAAATGCAGGAAGAAGAGAAAAAAATGTAACGCCGAAAGGCATATATTTGAGAATAAAGATTATATAATAATGCAAATAGATACAATGTTTACGTTTTACATTCATGAGAAAAATTTGTTAAGGCCGAAAATATTTAAAAATTGCAATTTTTACCACATTTGATCGTTTATAATTCGTAAACCAATTAACCAATATCAATGAAATTTTCGGAGCGTATATAATTTATAACAGTTGACAAAACACATTTTTTAAATTTTCGTTATTGGCCCAGCTAAAAAAGTTGTAAAAATCCATTTTTAGTATTGTTTTTCACAATTCCGATCAAATGCATTTTTTCAACTTATTTATTAAACGTCATTTAGTAAACTAATTCTTCTAGCCTTACAGAGACATTGAAGTCGTTTGGTCCATTCATATACAAGTTATTCTGATTTAAAGTGTGTGGAATCAGTTATGCTCCTTACCCAGGTAGCACCCGGGCGTCCGATGGAATTCCAGTGGACGTCCGTATCGGACCTTTGGTACGTCCGAGGGACGTCCGGGAATGTCCGTATTGTCCGAGATACTTCCAAGGAATGTCCGACAGAGGTCCCAGTTACGAAGTGGGACATACGTAGAACGTTCGGACCTATCTGGGACATATCTGGGACTCACGTAAGAATTATTTGGAACATACGGACGTTATTCGGACGTCCCTGGTACCTATCTGGGACATAAGGACGTACGCTTGGACATATTCTGAACGTTAACAGGACATTTACAGGTTTGCAGGATAGGGTTTCTGCATATTAAATAACTACTAAACAATATTCATTAATTGTGTAAGGTTATAAAGTAAAACAAAATTTCACATTTATTATTCATAATAATGATTATAAGAACATGGATTAGGTACATATAGGAAATACAATACAATCGCATATACGTATACCACACAAACATATATTTATTTAAATAAATAAAAGTTTTATAATATATTAAATTATTTTATAATATAAAGTTTTATATATATATATATATATATATATATATATATATATGACTAACTATAATATAAGAATTATAAATAATTAATATATAATATTTATATAACTAAACAAGTAATAAAATACGTAATTAAAAATAAAATAAAAAAATATATAACTACTACAAATATACAGTTTTATAACTAGAAATATACAGGGTGGGTCGCTCAAAATTTTGCCATCTAGATTTACGTCATTATTATTACGCATAGTAGCAAACAATGTTTCAGATGAAGTTGAATGGTTTTAAGAGGG
>CM052297.1:14175601-14198295 GCA_028455765.1 Lasioglossum oenotherae | reverse complement strand
CGAGATTTCCCACACCCGACCACGCAAAACACCCCCACACCATAATAATGCTTCCTCCATGCTTGACAGTTGTTTGGACATTTTTATCCAGAAGCTTTTCGCCGGGCTTCAACCAAACCCATGTTCGTTGTTTATGACCAAACAGGTCATACTTACTCTCATCACTCCAAATAACCTTTTTCCAGAAGTCCACAGGCTTATCGGCGTATTTTTTTGCAAATTGGAGAAGTTTCAATTTATTGACTTTTCGAATTAAAGGGCGACGCTGTGCAAAACTGCTCCGCAGCCCAGCTTTCCGAAGTCTCCTGTGCACGGTTCGTTCAGAAATGTTGAGTTGCACTTCCGTCTTCCGTCTTTCTCTTCCGTCCGCGACCGATGTTATCGGCTACTGTTATCGGCTACTCGACTACTTTTTGGCCGCTGCTTCACTAACATTGTATTTTTCACCGATTTTCCTATTGGAGAGCCCAGTTTGCCGGTCGTTAACTATTAATTTTCTAATTTGTACGGAAATTTGTTTCGTTTCCATGTTATTCGCAATGGAATGATACAATCTTGCTTCTAAGAGCACTGGTGGCTAACTGAAACTTTATTAATACGTTTATTTGTAAACATTCTTTTATCTCCAACCGCAAAAATGCCATTATTGCTAAAAGTAAATAAACATTCTAGTACGTACTTTATTTTGTCCGAGGAAAATATGACAACAGACGTAACGGGCTTGACTAAGGTACGATGTTTCATGTTTTTGGAATTATTTCTCATTGAGTTTAAAAGTAGACTAAGAAACCTCCTTTTTTTGCAAATACATAATTATTATATCTGTAAAAACTATGAAGTTATAAACGTAATTGTAAAAATATTCGAGGTGCGTACTGTTATGCGGTATCACCCTTCCCGATAAGATTCCAAACTAATACTTCCTTCTTCCGTCTTCTCCCTTTTGCCCAAAGCTGACTCAAATGTTTGGCTGGACTAAGAACGGCAGAGTTACATGTCCGGTGACACATTTGAGTGCAGACCAAAGGTCCTCATAGAGAATCTATATAAGGAACCCTCTCATTGAGCAGGACTCACTTTCGAGCCGCCAGTTATTTAGTAAAGACATATACTTTCTATAAGCGCGATTTCCTGTTTACAATCTGTTGGTGTGACTTATTCAATAAAACTTCAAGTTATAAAGAAGAAAAAGGATTATTTCTCGAGGGAACCGCATCCTTTCCTTCTTCACGGCATAACAGTACTTTATTTTGTCCAGTACTGTAATTATAATACATTGTCCCAGAGTTTGATGGACATTTCAAGCGCATATGCTTCCCATCAATTGCACCAATTACGTTCGGAAAATTCCAAATATTATAAAAATCACTTGCAGTTCTCAAAAAATCATCTTATGTTGGTGGTCTCATATGAATGGGCTGGAGACATCCCCATACTAAATTTATCATTGACTCTAGAATTTTTCTGACGGTATGGTCGAGTTGAATGTTAAAGCAAGATCTCCGAAGTTTCTACCAGTTGCAAGGTATCTTATGGTAATAACTAAGCGTTCATCAATACTGATTGGATTTTTTATAAAATTACTCCATTGAACATTATTTTTTGGACGTATCAATTCTAAAATCCAATCGAATGTTACGATCGACATTCTAAAATACTGTTTAAATTTATCGGGATGCTGGCTCAATTTTAAATATAAACAACTAAATTCCCCACTAACTTATTTATCTTTACGAAGGGTGCGCCAGAGCGGAAATAGTAACATTAACAGCGCCAATCGAGATGAACTACGCAGACAGAGAAGTAGATATGTTTCTCGCAGGAAAGACGGAAAAACACTGACAGAGAGTGTGCAACAGCTTGATAGTGAAGAAACAATATTTTTTGATGCTGTTTGTGTTGAAATATTCTCTGCATTATTGCGGGGTCCCGTACAGAGCCCTTTTTTGCAATTTGACTCTTGGAACTTTATAAACAACAAAAGTGTACGTTTTTATGGAAGACATTTTTTTCTGTACACTTTTTCCAGAAAAGGGCTCTGTACGCTAACCCGCAATAATACAGAGAGTATTTCAACACAAAGAGCATTTGGAAAAAGTGTACAGAAAAAAATTTCTTCTATAAAAACGTACACTTTGTTATTTATAAAGTTCCAAGAGCCAAATTGCAAAAAAGGCCAAACTTCCGTGAGCGGTAGTGTATACAGGGTGAGTCACCTAACGTTACCACCTCAAATATGGTTGTTGTTTTCAAAGATTCATAACATGTCTTGAGGACAAAGTTGTATGGTAAAATAGGGCTCATACTACAACAACAAAAATTTTGTTTTTATGTCATTTTTTAGAGATATCAAGGTCACTTTTTAATGGAACCACCTTTTTTAAACATCTACAATGATAGTCCCTTTCATTACGAATTCAGTGACTATGATTACTCAAGGTCATTCAAGGTTACGGACGGAAAAAACGTGTAAAACTAAAATATGGAAGCTGAATACGTTTATCACCAGTGAGACTTGTAATAAAAATGCTAATGTCCTCCAATGCTATGGAATCCTCTAGCCGATTAGATTTTACTAATTACTAATTACTAATTAATTTACTATTTACTTACTTAAATCACGTTGTGATTTATTTACTAACAGTATGTTTCCCGTTACGAGCCAGGGCCGCGAGCAGTACGAGTGGCCGGCGAAGGGTTGTTACCCTAGGAATATGTATCAATTTGTTAGTTAAAGGTACGCCGACGCGAAATTGGGGAGCCGTTGGGAGGATAGATAAAAGCACAAACGAACCTGATGCGAAATCAGGGAGTCGCTAGGATAGTATAGTTTTCATGGGCGAACCCAATGCGTACCTGGGGAGCCACTAGGTAGGAAAAATCTCTATTTGGATAATTGGTAACTCGCGAACGAACCTGATGCGTAATCAGGGAGTCGCTAGGATAGTTAGTAGACCTCGTAACTAATATAATCTAATTGATACAACCCGTGTGGTAAGGTTGTATCGTGTGGGAACGTTCAATTACTAGATTAGGATAGTAGACGATAATTATGGGTTTAATAAATTTGCTCTAATTACCAAAGAACACAAATATATTCTAATTATAAATATCTGTGGTACAAATATGTAATTGTCGCGAATGAAATGAAGATAAGAGGTATAGAAGGTAGATGAAGGAATTTACCCAACTATGATGCTCGGTTTTGACGCACTGGCAATGCGGGGGACTCGGAAACAACTTTAACACTGCCTAATAGATTTTAAACCGAGCTCGCGGAATCTATATGGTTTACTCTGATGCGAAAGGTACTCTAGTCCGATCTCACTAAAAGTTGCCTTCCGAAATACTACGATACGTATCTACCGAAGTACTAGCCCCCGAGAGTAAGAATCTAAGGATTTATATACCCCTACAATGAATGGAATGCTCTGCTCGTAATCTAATCGCGCTTATAGATTAGGGCTTAGGGCCAGATTCCTGATTTCTGTCACTTCTAATGAAATCGGATCCAGAGCTCGGTCCCAAATTAAAGGGTTCAACCATGATATGAATGATTATCTAGGACGCTTCCTGCCAGAGACGATCTGGAAGAGATTCCTCTAAGAAAACGAACGAAATATATTATCTATCCATAACAATAAATAAACTGAAACTACAGATATGTTCAAACATTTCAAAATCACTTACCTTCCTCGAAAACGATACAATTGAAAATCTAACCACAAAAATATTCAACATATGGAGACACAATTAGCGGACGATCGATACTAAAATCTATACATAGAAAGGTGCCAATACACTGTTGAGTAAACATGGTAAACTATTGTTTTAGGATTTTCTCACTAGGGTGCGACTTCTCCTTTACAAGATTGTATAGGGTAGTGTTATAATAGGGGACTGAACCATATTTGGGCACTTTACTCTATACTATATATGCACATAAGAGTACGTAAGACTAGAATAAAATAATTACATGAAAATCACGACTTGCTTACTCACCTATATTCAACCAGTTTTCAATACCATAAATAATGCTAAATCAGTGAAAATTCGTTTAAACTTTTATAGTTTACTTTAAAATATGTGTTAAGAAATAAATGTTCCTTATAACCTTTATTAACCAAGTATAAAATAACTGTTAAAATTGAACTTTTATAAAAGAATTAAAGTGATAATGTACGAAGCTAACTTAAAACAGAAAAGACATAGTTTAAAGTTTACAAAATAACTTTTATTTATTAAAGTTTACAGTTTCATTCAAGCCCACTTTCACCCTTACCACTCCAGTGGAGACTCAGAGTTACCACTAAAAGTGACTATACTATTATTCAAAATATTGTTTAGAGCAGTGTTTCTCAACCTGTGTGCCGCGGCACATCAGTGTGCCACGAGAGATTGTCAAATGTGCCGCAAGGGCTTTTGACAAATAATAATACTTCGGAAAGAATTTGGATGAGTTTTGGCTTTTTGTCAAAAATTTTTACCCTGTAATCAGCTTGGAAGCTATTAAAATTCTTCTGCGTTTGCATCTTCATGATTCTGTGAATTTGGATTTTCAGCAATCAAGCATCGATCAGCAATCACAGAAATCAAGTCCAGAAAGCGAGAAAAAATTTTAAAAGATGACGATGACTTTGGAACCTCGTTTTGATTTAATTTGTTCAAGAAAACAGGCTTAGCTCTCTCAGTGAATAAATTTTTAAAATAAATAATTGGTTTCATTTCTTTTTTGTATCATACAAAATTTACATTTTTTATATTCAGGTGTGCCGCAAATAATTCCAGATATTTTTAGTGTGCCGTCAACCAAACAAGGTTAAAAAACACTGGTTTAGAGTATTAAATAATAATAAACATTTAAGTATTGTTCGAGGTGTTATATCAATTTCATATCCAAACAATGAAAAAAGTATATAGAATCGAATTATTCTAAGACGGAAGAAATGTTAAATTTTCGAGTTGAAACAGCTTCGAGTGCAAAGTGTTAAGTTTACCTGTTTTCCAAATACCTGTTCAAAGTTCAATGGAATACCACTTCTTCTCCACAATGTAAGGCACTGCAGGTTTTCTTTGAGAAAACTAATTAATTAGGACGGGACTGGTGTGACGATGTAAATAGTTCCTAAGAGTGGCAACTGTTTCGTATAAGTCAGATAGTTTCGCAAACGGGCAAGGAGGAGCGCAACAAACACCAGATTTATGAGGAGAGTGAAAGTTTAATGAAAATATTTGATTTGAAATTAACCGTAGACGACACGAGAGCACTCGCTACGTGCAAAGAGCTCTTTAACTAAAACTATTTTATCCGATAAAATGACATTCATAGTTCTCCATCTAAAATAACCTTCATTCTATGGGGTGTTCGTGTCAAATATGCGCGTACATTAAAACATTACTGGGGAATTATCATCGGGATTTTCACATGAAAAAGAAATTTACATTTAGTTAGCATAATACAGTGAGAGTCCCGTGGGTTCCCGTAGAACCAGTAGAGCCAGTGTGGTCTACAGATAAAAGCGAGATTAAAATGTCGTGTATCAGAAACTCTACAAAGAACTTCTTAATATTGAATAATTGCAGAGGGGTTCGTGCACGATTTTAAAAGATTTCAAGATTTTCTTTGAAGAAAAACCACGCGTGGTTTATATAAAACAGGAATCTACCAGCTTGTAAAACGTTGGGAGACAATTGTAGAAAATCGTGGGGACTCTGTACAATTAATTGATAGAACTATTATTTTTAAATTAATTGCTTTTACCTTAATTTAAAATTGGGCACGGAATTTTCAGATATCTAATACTTTCACGAGTTGCGATTATGTTATGTTTACATGGCTAATATTTTTACTCGATCATTAGATGTAGCGGCGAATTGGCGATTTAATACTACATACTATACAGCAGGGTTCCCCAAACTGCCCTCTCTCAACCTAAACCTAAATTCTGGATGACGTCTACAATGAAAACAGTTCTCTGGATCTCGATCGACAATTGTTTAAATTACAATGAATGTTATTGGCGCACTGGTTCGATCAATTGAAGAAATAAGCAAGTTTGCAAAATATCACATGAAATTCAATTCGCCGTTTCGATCTCAATTCAGACCATCTTCAAGAATAGAAAAATTTCCGTATTGCGTCTGTAAGAATTAATCAAAAATATTTTAAATGGTTAGGTGAACGTATTTCCACACAAGCAGAAGTAGAAATGTGTAAAACTCACATGCTTATAAAAAGTATTAATTTAGATTATTAAAGGTTATGGAACAACGTGTTGGTTTCATGCTGATGAAAACATGTGGACTGAGTAAACCGTGAAGATTTGAAATGAAAACGAATCGAAGAACTAGAATCTCTGTATTGGCCAATCGATAAATGGCGCCAAATATGAATCTTTTAAACTCGCCCAAACAAACTGCAGTTGTTGAAATATAATACCAATATGAAAATTGGTAATGAATTAATCGACATTCAGAGTGCTTTTTTTTGAGAAAAACAAAATTTAATTATTTGGAAGGTGATTCATCATAAAACATTACTGGTTTAGTAATGTTGCGTAGTATTCATGTATCCAAGGTGTTTCATACCTAAGATTTACGCTTTGAAGTTTAATCGTGTAAATCGTTTCCAATAGAACTCTACGTTGTAAATTAGATTCTTTATCAATAATTTTTATATTCTCAAAGTCAAAAGCATGATCAAATTCTATTGAGTGTGTCGTCAAACTTGCTTATTTTTCCAATTGATCGAACCAGTGCGCCAATAACATTAATTGTAGTTTCTACAATGAAAAGATTAGAATCGAGTGAGTTGTGGTGGTTAGGCTGCGGCCGGCCCGACCACACATACGAAAATCCAAGAGTAGTCGCTCAAAATTGAAAGCTCATCTTATATACATATGTATGGCCAGAGTGAGACCGTGTTTTCTTTCTGATCTCCACAACGTGTTTACAACAGTGTTCCATCGCAAAGAATCGTATGTCCTCGCGAAAAGAATGACAATACGGAGGGTCTGCCATCGTCCGCCTTCTAGAAGTTAGCCCCCTACTTGTTAAATTAAATAATTTCAACAGTTGTGCTGAGTTGTGCTAAGTTTGTGCTACATTGTGCTCGAATATCATAGTTGTAATATAAAAAAGAAGACTAAAAATTGAGAAAATCGATTTTTTGAGTAGCCCCCCACTTTTCATTTTTTCAATTTTCTCAATTATGCTAAGTTGTGCTAGGTTGTGCTAAGATTGTGCTAAAGTATTACTTCATAGAAATAATGAAAAAAGAAGTTATGGTAAATAATCGTTTTGGACATCTAATTAAGCTACTAGCGAGACTGTTCTCCACGACTAGAAATATTTTCACACCGTCTAGAGTCTAGAACAAGATTATTATGTGACAATGTAGAGAAATTGAAATAAAAAATAAAATATCATAATTATTACGTATTTGGCAACTCTATACTAATGAATTAAGGAAGATAAAAGAAAACTCAAAGAATAAATTTCATGTGGTATTCGGAAACTGAACCATCGAACACCGAAACCATCGAGAATCTCGACCTAATCGAGAATCCCGAAATTTTGGGAACTCGTCCCGATTTCGAAAAAAATTCTCGCCTCGTCCCAACTCGACATTTTCGGGTTTTCGCACACCACTACTCTTCGCTTAGAATTACAAACTCTATAAGAATCACCCAACAGTAATTGCTGAACATTGTGCGCATAAGACCGCACGACCGAAGTGAAATCTTCTATGGCGATTGCACATCTGCCTGTTTCTCGCTCGCTCGGCTAAACTCGGCAGAGCCAAGTTTACCCGAATAGCGTTTCACCTCGCAGCGTGACAGATCAGACCGACAGCCCAGCAATTGTGTACGCGGTGCGCTTAAAAAAGTTTTCACTTCAAAAATGATAGGTACTTATGAAATTTATTGGATTTCCTCAATGTTTGTTATTTGACTATCGTTTTTGTCAAACAACTTCATCAGTGAAACGGCAGAAATAGTAACTATAATGTTGACGTGGCCGGATTAAAGGCAACTGTATCGTCCAATACAGTTACTATTTCTACAATTTCACAAATATGTATATATATAGATTTTTGGTAATAACGCATATTAGTGTTTTCAGCGCACTGGTTTGATCTGATGCTACTACTTAAGCAATTTTGCAAATTACCACAAAATTTTCAACGTTTCGGTCAACTATTTTGACCATTTTCAAGAAAATTTTCATATAATTGCATCTGTAAAAATTATTAAATTAATATAAAGTGTAATTTATGTTGCGTTCCGCACAAAAAAACCAAATGTTCTAAGAAAAAGGAAACCTACTTGCTAAGTGAACAAATTATTTTAAACTCTTTACAACTTTATAACACATATTGATTCCATGCCTGTGATATACGAACTGAGGACAAACGTTAGAATTTGAAGAGGCAATAAATCAGAAAACATCGATCGACCCATTGGCCAATCATTATTTGGCAGTAAATATGAACCGTGAAAAATCCATGCAACAAGTTTCCACTGTTTGTATACCATACGAAGTTGTGGTAATTTATTAATTGGCATTTAATCTACTTTTGATGTATTTTAAACCTTTAACAGATTTGATTTGTTAGAAAAATTCATCATAAAACATTACTGGTTCAGTAATGTTGCGTAATATTCATGTATCTTAGGTGTTTCATATCTGAGATTTACGCTCTGATGTTTAATCATGTGAATTGTTTCTAATAAAATCCTTTGGTGTAAATTGGCTTCTTTTTCTACTATTTTTACATTTTCGAAATCAAAAGCTTGGTGAAACTCTATTGAATGCCTCGTCAATGCAGTGTGTTATGCTGGAGGTAAAAATATGTTAAGTCTATGTTCTCTGATCCGAGTCTCCAAAGGTCTAGACGTTTGTCCTATGTATAGTTGGTTACAACCCTTACAAGATATTGCATAAACTAAATTGCAGTTTTTTACCAATGGTACTCTATCTTTGATCGCGGGGAAAAATTCCCTTAAATAATGTGGTATTTTGAAAATTGTGTAAATTCCTACCTTTCTGAATATTCTCTTAATATCGTTCGAAATATTTTGAACGTAAGGAATGACGACGGTATTTTTCCAATTTATTGGTCCTCTCCTCAAGAATTTTTTTTCTTTTTGTTTTTCGATAAACCAAGGGTGGTAAATCTCAAAAACCCGTTCCTTAATAATCTTGGATGTAAGCAAGACAGGATAATCATTACGTTTCAAAACATCTCTAATCAATGACAAATTGTCAGATCTAAATTCAGGATCAAATAGTAGGATTGCACGATCAATCAGACCTTTGATTAAACCCACTTTGTGTTGTATAGGGTGGAAGGAGTAGAAGTTAACGTATCTACCTGACCAATTAGATAATTATTGAACTCCAATTGGTTTTAAATGTTTTAAATTTGTTTCCTGCTTTAATTACACTAATGTCAAGAAAATTCAACTTTGAGTTAACTTCAATTTCATGAGTAAATTGAAGTCTTTCATGAAAGCTATTAACCCCTTGCACTCGAATGGCGAGTCTGAGGCGTCACTAAAAATTGCCATTTCATTATTCAAAACAGTTTTAACATTATTAAGTTTGTCTTTATTCTATAAATTGTAAAAAGCTCAACTTTTATATAAGAGCACAGGTTTAATTTGATGTGCACAATGTAAAAAAGATTGCATAGGACAAAAATTATCTGAGTTGAAACAAATATCTCGATTTTGGAATTCAAATTGCTTCGAGTGCAAAGGGTTAAAGCTGTCCAATACGATTTGCAATTGTTCAGGTTTTATACAAGTGATAATATCATCAACGTACCTTTTGTAGAAAATTAACTCAGAAGGTAATTTAGAAGTCGAAACTTTCTCTAACTCTTTGCAAAATTGCTTAAGTAGTAGCATCAGATCGAACCAGTGCGCTGAAAACATTAATATACGTTATTAACAAATTGTCGAACGAGATCAAGGAAACATTTTTGGTAATATCTGAAAAACTAAATATAAGGAGTCCTTTCGACGAGTCCGACCCGTTATGTAGATTGCTTTTCGATCGTTGCGATGTGTTTGTGGAAATAGTCGATGAACGCAATCCCATTCTGATGCAAACACCGCACCGCCACAGACGCGTAGGTGTAGGTATGAATAAGCAATATTGACTGTAGTGCTACCCCTAGTCTGTTTCAAATATCACAAAAACTAAACGCGAGCTGCGGTTATATGTATGTAGGGCTGTACTTCCGAAAGGCACCGGTGGCCGATCGATATGAAATTTGGAGCATGTCATGAGTGTCTTGAAACTTCTTCCAATTGGCGTACTGTAGTTCGATGCAAGTCTGGACTGGTTCAAGAGTGGGACTGCGCTTTTGGATTTCTAACTTTTTGAGGTTTTGCACAGAGCGATAGATCAAACCGTGGAGTTCTATCTGCTTTTCAACGGCATTGCGCACCGAAATCGACATAGCTGATAATAGTCTTTCGTAAAAAAGTAAGTCTTTTGAAGAGAGCGAGTCCAGTTGCCACGGCACACGATGTTCACTTTCGCAAATGCGCGGACAGAGGTAGAACGATAGCGAGTACGCGGGGAGAGTTAGAATAAGAGAGAGAGACACAGATAACTCTATTCACTACACACGCGCAGTTTACTATGCGATTTCGAGCACGGTTCTCGCACGTTTTCCACAGTATCCGGCTCGAAGGACCAGAAAATGTTATGTGAGAACTCAAAAGAATACTGTGGAGTGGTGAGGAGAGAACCGGGGAATGAGAAGAAGAACACGTGCTCGATTGAATTTGCGAGTTGATACTTTGATGCGAACAGATTGAATCTTGTCGTAATGCTAACGGCTCGACAGGGCATGCCCGAAAACAACGAGAGTAAGGATGTGTGAATAGCTGTGAGAGAGAGAGAGAGAGAGAGAGAGAGAGAAGAGAGGGCGAGAGAGAGAGAGAGAGAGAGGGAGGGAGAGAGATACCAAGTGTGAAAACATAAACAGTACTCGTTGCCCTGTCGAGAACGTTCGCGAATCTACCAGGTGAGTCAAATTACGGGAGCGATGATATTGCCGAACAAGTGGGTATGTATTGCGACGTTGTCCCTTTTTCGAACGGTTGTATGGCCGACGAAAATCGATTTGCGATGAAGATCGCAAACAATAGAATTGGTTCGTTGATTTCGTATATTTGTCAATTGATGACAGTTTTAGTTATACTATAGTTAGTTATTTAAAGTTTTAAATATTTATAAAAGAAATTTTACTCGTATAACTTAAAAATACTGCCAATTTTGCGGTGATTGTTATCCAGACGCCATAAACAATAGTCTCTTTTTAATTTGATAAAAAAATCATTTGTAAAAAGTTCATATTTTACCACAAGGGATGCAGTAATCATTGGATTTTACAAAAGTTATTCGGGAAATCTAGTTAATTGAAAATATTAAATTTGCATATGTTCTATTTACAAACCATCATTATCGATGATAGACATTATCATTGACTGATAAATATCTATTGTAACGGACAACAATTCTTTTTGGTCATATGGAACCGCTATCGATGATGGAAACAATTTTTGTCTATTACTATTAGGAATCATTGTCGAGGACAGAAATTTATTTGGGCTACTGATCATGCGAGAGACAAGTTAGGTCCAAGTCAAAATCATATTTATAGCTATATTCTATATCCATATATGGAATGTACGTATGTTATAAGAAATTATATATAGGGTATTTTGTTTATCCAATGACGGAAATATCTCATGACACACTAAAGTTACGAAAAAATTAGTTAACAAAAATTGTTCAGTATAGAGGGAATAATAATATGGTGTAAGTTTTTTTCAGGACTCGAATGGTGGGGGGAGGAATTTCACAAAACAAATTAATTTTCTGAAATGGATCCTTTTTTGTCATAACACGTTAGCATTTTCCAAGAAGAATTCAACGACATATCACATTCTGTTATATTTACTGTCGCAAAACATTCGAAATTCTATTATAAATTTGTACCTTCTTAAGTAGGCAATGGTAGTATCTGGTTACCAACTATTAGTTGGTCGTAATAAACAAAGATGGACCTTCTCCTATGTCTTCTCTCTCTCTCTCTTTCTTTCTCTGTATTGCCGAAATAAATAAACATAAAATTTATAATTCATATCCTTAGCAAGTTTATTCAGTATCCCTAAATTACAGTGCTCTTTTATTTGATAATTAAATAATTATATTATTTTTTGCGGTTATCAATGTTTAATTTAAGAAAAAGAATTATGTTTTTATTTGTTCCACCATTCCACGTTTCAAAAATTTCTTTCCGGCATTTCTTAACTTTTCTTCTGATTCTCCGAAACAAATGACAAGAAGGTCGATCTTTGATTACGTGATATGCCGTTGAATTCGTCTTGGAAAATGCTATCGTGTCATGACGAAAGAAATGTATGTTTGCATTCAAAAAAATTGATTTGTTGCGAAATTTCTCCGAGAGGAGAAATTTCAAGGCATATACTGCCTTGAATTCTTTAGCCGCCAAAAAAGTAGAATGTTGTGGAAGTAAAATTTTCTGGCACATTCGAACGCCAATTGTCTGGCTTTTCTGTTGAACATGACCAAAATAAATCCGAAGGTGAAATTTGATTTTTCAAATGGAAACCTATATATTTTATTATGGGATCTTATTGTACGAAAAAAGACCAGAAATTGTCGTGAGATACTTTTTTTTTAACCGCCCACTTTTTTATCCACAGGTTTCCATTTGAAAAAGCAAAGTTGACCTTCAAACGACCTTGAAAACGCCACCCAAATAAAAAACTGATACTGCCCCCCTCTTTCCCCCTCGAAATCCTTGGACGCGTGTTTTACACTTTTTAAATAACTTTCATACTTTTCGAGATATTCGACTGGAAAGTTTTCAAATGAACACCCTGTATATGAATAGTTTTAGTAGTAATCATAATTGTTCAAAGTGCTCTAAACATACGATAAGAAAAAATCAATCAAAGATTCATCAGAGGGTACGGTTTTGTTAAAATAACAGTCGAACTATTTTCATATATTTTGAACGAGTGTGAATTATTGCAATTCTTCTCGTTATATTTTGTTCTCATTCGATATGTGTATGGTCATCGCGTAGCCGTATACTGTATGAGTGAGTGAGAGAGAGTGAGAAAGAGTAGAGTGAGAGTCGCGGCAGGTGTCGCATAATGACCATTAGCGACACCTAACGAATTGTGTGCGCCTTACATCGGCAATTGTGCGAGTAGAGAGATTGAAACGAACCGGAGAAGTGAACGGACGTTTTGTAGAATAAACCTGTTAAGAGCACCACATGTGTTTCAAAAAATTGATTTTCTGTCGTTTACTAATTCTACTATTGAATGATTTCATTCGGAGAGTATGACCATAAAAATCATTCTTGCGAAGAATTCTTCGACCCAGTTCAGTGTGAACTTGTTTCCCCAAACTAATTAGCGATCAGCGTAGCAACTTTTGGAGCAGAAACCATTAGATAAGGTTTACTTCACGAAAGATTACATTTCCTTCTCGGTTCGTTAATTTCTTGGACTGGCCAGGCCGTAATATATTGCCAAAGGTGGTTCTGTAGTTCTTGATTTTTTATTACATTGTCAACGAGAGATTTACTCGTTCCAGTTTTTCGATTTCTTGATAAATTCTCTACCAGTAATAGTCGTCCCCAGTTTTTTCTAACATATTATTAATACAAATAAATCTTGCTTGCAATCAAAGTACCGATTAATGCTTTCCGGATCAAAAATATTTTAGGTCGAGCTAAAAACCCGAAAATTTGTATGTAGGCTAATATGATAAGCCACCTGGCTTGTGGAGTGGTGGCCCTCAAAGCCTAATATAGCATAAGAAAGTATTAAAAAATAAAATCGATAACATTATACAGGCTGCGGCGCAAATTAGTCCCCACGATTTTTCAACCCCTTCGGGTGGTCGGACAGAAAAGTGTTTCGTACCAAAGTTAATCAGTATTTAACCGACAAGGAATTGCAATTTTTCAATTAAAAGAAAATCGACTTTCAACAAAAAAATCAAGGTCGTTGTCATATCTTTTAATGGAACGGGGTATTTTTAATTTCATAATATTATAGGCGACGCCGAAACGAATTCAACGACCTGCTATACGATGACTTTCAGATGACCTTCAAGGAAAATATCGCCATGAATCAATTGCCAGAATATTTGAAATATTTCAACGGTACGTAATAGCAACGCCTCACATTTAGAGGTAAACAAATGAACGTAAACATTGCTTCGGAACTTGACTCACAAAAAACCTTTATACGGAGTCGTATTGAGAACACAAATGTTAAACGTGTACATGTAATTAATTAATAATTAAACTAAATTTTCGAACTGCATCCCCATCTTGTGTAACGCAAAGTTCTGCTCTTTGTAAGAAAGTCTTTATGTGTAGCTTCCATTAGAGAACTTCTTTTTACATTTCTACAAGCTTGAATTATGCGTTCTTTAAGATTTTCCATATTATCCACAGGTCTTTCATACACAATCGATTGTAAATATCCGCAAAGATAAAAATCTAAAGAGGTCATATCCGGCGAGCGAGCTGGCCATCGAACTGGACCATATGTTTCGATCCAAGTATTCCGGCAATTGATTAATGGCGATATTATCTTTCAAGGTCATCTGAAAGTCATTGTATAGCAGGTCGTTGAATTCGATTCGATGTCGCCTACAATATTATGAAGTCAAAAATATCCAGTTCCATTAAAAGATGTGACATCGACCCTGATTTTTTGTTGAAAATTGATTTTTTTTAAATTGAAAATATTGCAATTTCTTGTCGGTTAAATACTGTTTAACTTTGGTAAGATACATTTTTCTGTCCGACCATCCGAAGGGGCTGAAAAATCGTGGGGACTAATTTGCGCCGCACCCTGTATACGTCTTACTGCGGACGATAAGAGCCATGTACCAATCACTGCGTACCCATTACTGCGGATTAGAATTCAGAAGATACGAGCGTACGGAAACAAACTACGTATCTAGGCATTAATTTAAATAAATCCTGAGTACAGTAACAAATAATTTCTTATTTATTACTAGACTGCAGATCTTCATGCAAAATAAAAAATGTATGCATGAGCACATAAATTTCTATTATTGCATGAGCAGATATATTTATGAGCACATTAGCTCCTCCTCCACTTTAACGTACGTAATGCTGAGGGCTTAATTTGTTTTATTAAAAAGGCAAGAAAAGAGTTTCATTTTATATTTTTATTGTGTCGAAGTATGTATCTAAATAATAATAAAACTTTCCCTTATGTGATTTAAACCAATATAAAGTATGTACAATCATGCGAACAACAGTCCTTTGGTGATCGAGATTGAAAAAAATGGGCTCATTTTACCACGTTTATATTAGCTCGCTTTCTTGTCTGTTTGTCTGTCTGTTCGGTACAAATTTTGCAATTGATTTTAAACTAACTTCCCGATGAGCTAGAGACTTGAAATTTTGATCATAGCTCAGAACTGGATGACAATGCAATATTTGAATAAATTTTTTAAAAGCCTCTGCGTTTAGAACTACAAACTACTAAATTTAACCGTTACACCTCTCCGCGCAACACTCCGACTCATCCCCACTCCACTGACCCGCTTCGTGCCGAAGGAGCTCAGTGTACGTTCGAGCTCCGTGTGCGGTTTACAAAATTACTACATATTACTATACTATAATGTTTGTTTACCAAGCGAAAGAACAGTTACACCGAAATTCTCCGCCGAACCTTTATCTTTGACATTGTACTACGGCGTTTGCTTTCGATATGACGCATCGCAATGCCGCCTGAAATTTACTACGTGTCTGTTATATGTATGTATGTATGTATATGTATTTATTCCTGTTCCCTTTCGGGTTACAGGGAGAACCCGACCCCTCTACAATTAATTTTTACATCTCTTATTATCTGTATACGTGTACTCAGTTTTTCCTTTCTTTCGCTCGCACATTCACACTCTCTTTCTCCTTCTCTCACTCACTCTCTCTCTCTCTCTTCTCCTTCTCATTCTTCTTTTTCCGTCCATGTACTTTTCTTTTCTTTTCTTCTCTTTATTCCTCACTTCTTCCTTCCTGGATTTCTCGTCTATCCCTATCCAATCTGTTCATCCACTCTTCTCCCCTCCCGTCCTCAGCTAATATCTCCTTCACTTTCTCTTGCAACCCTGCATCCTTGCTCTCTTCTCCTCTACATCTCTCCAGCACGTGCTCCCACGTCTCCTCTTCGTAACCGCATCTTCTACACCATCTTTCCTCTTCTTCCTCCCAATACTTCCCCCCTCTCATTTCATTTCCCAATCTGTATCTAGCAATTCTCCTCCATTTCTCTTCTTTATTTCCTTTCTCTAGATACTCTGGCATGGTCTTCACTCTTATTTCTTTGTACCATTTATTGTATCTTGATTCTCTCACACTTTTCCAGTTCTCCTCTTCTTCTATCCCCTTCTCTCTTCTTACTATTTTTTCCCATTCTTCTCTCCTATCCTTATCTTCTTTTTCTAACATTTTTCTATTTCCTCTCTCATCTATGTATTTCCTTCTTCCTTCCTCCCATTTAGACAGTTTTATTCCTTTTCTTGCTCTCTCTTCCATCTCTTTCAGACATTGTCTTGCCCATTCACTTCCTCTCCCTCCTCTTAGTCTCTCTTCGAACTTCCATGCTCTCCCCGCCCCCCTCGCTCTCAATTTCTCTCTTTTTGTTTCTTCTCTCACCATGTATCCTGGCGTTACCCACTCTACTCCTAGCACCCACCTAGCATATCTTTCTTGCATCGCCTCTACTCTCTTCCATTCCTCCCATCCCCATATTTCTAGTCCATATGCTATTACCGGCCATACCAATGCATCGAAGAACCACATCCTTCTCTTGTAGTTGTCTTTAAAGTATCTCTTTCCTATTCCCCATACACTCCGCATTACTCCCCCTCCCCTTCTCGTTCTTTCTTCTATTTGTCTATCCTGTCTTCCGTTCTTCTTGAATATGTATCCTAGATATTTTATTTCCTCTACCTCTTCCACTTCTCCGTCTCCCCATCTCCACGTCTTTTTTTCCTGCCTTCTTCTCTCGAATCTCACTACTTTTGTCTTTTCTCTATTTACTTCCAGCCCTTTTTCTCCCTTATGTAGCTCCTAAATTCTTCCATCATTAGCTTCATTCCGCTCTCATCCTTTGCTAGTAGCACCAGGTCATCTGCATACTGCAGCGTGTATATCTTTTTTCCTCTTATCTCCACCCCCCCTTTGCCTCTCTTCTTCATCCTCTCCTCTAGATCCGCCATGAACAGTATAAAGAGCTTCGCGCTTAGTGGACACCCCTGCCTCACTCCTCTTCCCACCCAGAACTTCTCTCCCGTCTCTCCTCCCACTCTTACCCTGGCTGTCGTTTCTCTATATACTTCCTTTATTCTTTCCCTTATTCCCTCGCTGACTCCTCTTTCCTCTAATGCTTCCCATAACTTTCCTCTGTTCACACTGTCGAACGCTGCCTTTAAGTCTATGAAGCAGCCGATCATTTTTCCTTTCTTTTTTGCGATCTCCCTGTTTATCACATAGTTCAATACGTATATATTGTCTACTGTCCCCTTCTCCTTCCTGAATCCCGTCTGATTCTCCGGTACCATTTTTTTCATTTCTACCTCTTTTTCCAGTCTCTCCTCTAATATTACCGTGTATATCTTGTACAGCGTGTTTAACAACGTCACCCCTCTATAACAGTCCGCTTTCTTTCCATCTCCTTTCTTTTTTATTGGTATTATTACTCCCGTTTTCCATTCTTCCGGCCATCCTCCTCCGTTCCATATCTCGTTGCATATTTTCCATGCTTCCTTCTTCACAGTCTCCCCTCCATATTTCCATACCTCGTTTTCTATCCCGTCCTCTCCTGCTGCTTTTCCTCCTTTTAGTTTTCTGATTACTCTCTCTATCTCCTCCATTTTTATCTCTTCCTTTCCCTCTTCTCTCTTCTTCCTTTCGCCACCTTCTACCACTTTTGTTTCCACTCCTCCTAGCAATCCCATAAAGTAGTCCTTCCATTCTTCTTTTTCTATTTCCTTCTCCGTTCCTCCTCCCTTTCCTCCTCTCATTCTCCTTAGGAAATCCCATACTCTTCCTTCTGTGTTCGCTTTTCCTGCTTCGTTCAATATCTTCTCTCTTTCTTGCTCCTTTTTCTCTTCACATAGTTTCTTGTATCCGCTCTTCATTCTTCTATATACCTCTCCTTCTTCTTCTTTTCTTTTCCATCTCCTTAGTACCTTTCTTAGTTCCTTCTTTCTCTCTCTACACTCTTTGTCCCACCATCCTGTCCTGTTCTTCTCTTTCTTGTCCTCCTCACTTCTTATTTCTTTCTTGATTTCGTTGCACTTCCTTTCTAACTCCTTTAGTCTTTCCCCTATATTTTCCCCTATTACTTCTATACCTTCTGATCTAATTCTGAATTTTTCTTTTGCTTCTCACCTCCATTCCATTTTTGGGACGCCCTTCTTTTGCTCTTCTCTTTCCTCTCCTTCCGCTCCTTTCCTTCCTTTCTTCATTGTTATTACTATTGGTAGATGGTCTGAATCTACCCTCTCTTCTATCACCATTCTTTCTATCCCTTCCCTCGTTCTTTCGTCTCCTATCACGTAATCTATTACCGTTCTTCCCCTCTGCCCTACGAATGTATACTCTCCTCTTTCATCCCCTTCTATCCCTCCGTTCATTATTTCTAACCCCATCTCTCCTAGCGTTCTTATCAATTTTCTCCCTTCGCTGTTTATCTTCTTGTCTCTTGATTCCCTACTTTCTTCTCCTTCCTCCTCCTGTCTTACTTTCCCTCCTTCTACTCCTGTTCTTGCGTTAAAATCGCCTCCAACTATTATTTTATCCACTCTCCCTTTATCCCACCAGTCCCTCAAAGCTCTCATATATCTGTCAATGTCTTTATTTATGTACACACCTATTATCTTCCACTCTTCCTCTGCAATCCTTATTTCTCCTTCTATTATCCCTTCTATTTCTTTTGTTTCTCGTCTTTCTTTCCTTTTGCACATAATTTCTTTTCTTGCTCCTAATATAATTCCTCCGCTGGCTCTTCCTGCTTTTTTGTCTCTGACTGCCCATTGCTTTTTCCATGTATAACCTCTTGGCAATCTTCTTTCAATCTTTTCCCACATCTTTTCTTCCACCCATGTCTCCACTAGCACCATTGCGTCCCATTGCTCTAGGTCTTTCCAGAATCCTTCGTCCTTCCCTAACATTCCTGCCACATTCCAGAATCCAATTTTTGTCTTCCTTCTTTCTTCTTCTTTTGTCTTCTTCTCTTCTGGCGTTTTTCTCTCTCCTATCCCCCCTTCCATTACTTCACTCCCTCCCTCACTTTTTCTCCCCACTCGTTTCCCTCCCCGTTTTTCAATACTTTCTCCCTCTCATCCCACTTCCACATCTTCCCATCTATCCATAGTTTCATGTATCCCATCTTTACCTTTTTCCCTTCCCCTCTTTCTTTCTCCATTATCTTCTTTATCCTCCATTGTACACTTCTCTCTTCATAAGTAAGGTCATCTTCTATCCTTTCTTTTCTTCCTGCTAACCTCTTCTTTTCTGTCATTACTCTTCTTTTTTGCTCTTCTGTCGCTAGTTTCACCACTGCCCATTCTCCTTTTCCTACTCCTTTTTTTACCACCTTTCTTTACTTCGTCTACTTCCAACTTTTCGCCTATCGCTTCTAATATCTTCTTCACTTCTTCCTGTCCATCTCCTCCATCTTTTATCTCTAGACCTTTTATGATTATGTTCCTTCTCCTTATCTCTCTTTCTTTTTTTTCCCATTTCATCTCTACTTCTTTCAGTCTTCTTTCCATTTCTCCGTTTCCACTTTCGTCTTGTACCCTGCTTTTCTTCTTTTCTAATTCCTCTACTCTTTTATCTACTCTGTCTTCTATCTTTCCTTCCATCTCTATCTTTTCTACTCTCTCTTCTATCTCTCTCCATGCTTTTTTGTCTCTCTCTCTTTCTTTCTCCCAGTCTTCTTTCATTTCTTTCATCTCCCTCAATATTCCCTTCATTTCTTTCCATCCTTCTAGCACTTCATTCATCATATTTACCGTTCCTTTTAATGCCCCTTTTATTTCCTCCCTTATTACCTCTGTAATGTCGCCTTGCCCCTCTATCCTTTCTTTGCTGGCCTCTCCCTTCCCTTTCTCCGGCGATCTTCCTGTCTTGCGGCTCTTTCTAAACGGATCTTCTTCTGTTTCTTCCTTTTCTTCAGATTCTCTCTCTTTTCTCTTCTTATCTAACCATTTTCCTAATCCGTCTATTTTCGATAGACTGTTGCTTCTTGTTCTTTCCTTCTCTCTTATCTTCATTAATTTTCTTGACGCTTCCCTTCGCTCTTCCTCACTTAACTTTTTGTTCATTTCGTTTCCTTATCTGCTCGTCTGCCTTCTTTCCTTCTTTACCTGCTTTCCCTTCTTCTGTCTTCTAGCTACCTTCTTTTCCTGCACGATGGCGCTCTTTCCAATGCTTCTGTTGTCTCTTGTCTTTTTGCTTTTCCTCACCTTCTCACTCACTGTGCTTCTAACCTCACTTTCTTCTTCTTTTCACTCTCCACTCTTGTTTTCACCTTCTTCTCTTCCTTTCTTGTCTCCACCTACTCTTCTACGCTCCCTCCAGCCACGGAGCCTCTTTCTTCACTTTTTCTTCCTTTCACTTTCTCAAATTCTACTCTTCTTTTACCACTAACACAGAACGTGCCTTCTCACTATACCACCGGAAACGGATCTCTCTACTACGTGTCTGTTATAATCTCATCCAAATGTTCAAAATCGATTGAAAAATTTCACACGCACAGGACTAAAAAACAGAAAATAATTATTTAAATAAAAAAAAGCTTTTTAAAATACCACGTTTTTAAAACGGACTGAAAAGTATAAAATAAATTTTTAAAAAACCACGTTTAAAAAACGGACTAAAAAGTATAAAATAATTTTTCCTAGCCCTATACAGATTCCTAACCCCGTACAGATAGTCCTGAAAATTTGTGATTGTGTATTTTGAATAGCTATGAAAATATTTGTAAGATTTAAAACGAAAAACGTGGGGCGCATGCAATATACAGGGTGAGGCGCCAGAAACAGGCCACCATAATAACTCGGCAGCTATTGGTGTTAGGAACAAATGCATCAGATGGAACTTGCTTGGTTTCGAGGGGACATTAATCAGATGATAGTAGCTTTTTTGTAGGTGGACGCGTGAAGGACATATGAAGGTCAACTTCGTTTTTTTAAATGGAATGAGGTATTTTTTAATACATCTATTATATATACTGTGACGTTGCCCGCTTTCGCACGGTTTACTGGCCGGCGAAAATGGTCAACTCCCGAGAATTTACAGTCTCTGAGGACGGGCCGTGCGCGGCCGCGCGGACACGGTCCTCTCGGGACAAATGTAATCGGCGAGAAGGCTCGAAGGACACACTAAATGAACGTTTGTTCGGGCGCCAGGTACCCGAAAGTACCGCACTAAAGAACACCAATATCTCGTGTTCGAAGAAGTCGAACACGAGCTTCGAGACTTCTCGTAATCACTGACGGAATTCTGCGTCGCGGACAGCCCGGAGTTCGGACACAGGGAACAACGGGGACAGCCCTCGTGGCAGGACGGGTCTCGCAGGTCGGAAATGAACTCGACAATTTAGGGCTCGAATGAATTTATTCGCAGTCAATTCGATAAATTGCAGGAGGGCGGCCACGTGGCCGCAACCCGGGAGCCCGCGCTCCTTGTACACTTTAGCGATTGATGTCCGATCGCGGAGCGTGTTAGTCGAGATTTCGCGAACCCAGAAAATACGGTACGGCGGTACAATGCAAGTCTCACGAGAGAGGATAATTCGCGGACGCAGATGTACGGCGCAGTTCGACGGACTGTCGCGAGATTGACGAGCGCGATCGACGTTGTTCTTCCGAATTCGCTAATTACCGAACTTATCCTTTTCCAACGCGGCTCCTTAAGGAAGACTTCCGACTAATCGAAGGGGAGACTGCTCGAACGGGCTCAAAGCGTTCTCGGAGAGAACGCGAGCACAAACCACGAGGCCAAATGCCTCGGCTATCACCAAGTATTCGAGGACGATACGCACTCGCTTCGTCCTCGCACTAATTATCGAGCCAACACGAAATACGACCGAGGATCACTTGTCGACTTACCGTGCTGGGATTCAGCTCGCCGGATTTTCGCAGGAAGGCCGGAACTTTTGCCTTCGTCTCGGGACTCGTGCCGCACGGAATTTATGTCGCGACAAACCACCCGCAACGCGTACAAACTCTCGTTTAGACGGGACTCGGAATCGATCAGCGAGACTATGGAAATTTCGACGTGTCTTCTTCGACAATCAGCGCGACAGTGATCCGCGGATCGCATCGACGGGACGCTTCGATTCTCGGTCTCCCCGCTCCTGTCGTCCTACCGAAATTTCCTAGGGGCGCACCCGCAACGCAACTATTACTAGCCGCAGAACCGAACTCTCGGAACAGGTCTTCGGGCCGCCGACCTTTATCACCAATTCACGATCGCCACTGGCGACCGGGGAGGATAAGTCCTCCCAGGCGCTCCTCCGCAAAACCCTTGCCGGGGTCAAATGTAGGCGGGATGAGACGACGGCGGGACC
>CM052297.1:14161298-14175101 GCA_028455765.1 Lasioglossum oenotherae | reverse complement strand
ACTTTTCATTTTTCTGAATAAACTCTCTATATCGAGTTTTCATATTCCTGTACTACGATTCTTTGGCATTACTTTATTTCATAACCTCAGAGAAATTACAACATTAACAATTAAAAATCCGCCTAAAATGTTGCAACACTTTCTAACAAAAGTATACGTTGTGCACGTCACACAGGCGCGCGACAGTCTCGTATCAAGTGACAAGCGCATGCATACTTTGGTTCTCATTTGGGGCCCCAGTGAGGTGAAAATGTTTAAAAAATCGTTGGACGACATTAAACCTACCTACTCTTTAAAATCCACAAGGGTATTTCTAATATCCGCCCTATGGAATTATCGAGTAGAAGGGGTCAATGCCTATCACTTTTAAATTCTTCTCACTGTCGCGCGCCTGTGTGACGTACACAACGTATACTTTTGTTAGAAGTGTTGCAGCATTTTAGGCGGATTTTTAATTGTTAATAACTAAATAACGAAGCCGTAATCGCAATTTTTTTATTTTTCATTTTCGTCTTATATTATCGTCGAGAACCACCCCTTAAATTTTCTCCCACCTGTAGGTAAACACTCTGTATATACATGTATTTTATTTTATACTCGTTCATTTTTACGTTACTCTTATTATTTTAAATATGGTTAACTAATTCTTCCACTAATTTGGAAGAAGTTACATTTTAATGTAGGAGTTGATTACATATATATGAAATCTGTATTTATTTTCTTACAACTTACTTTATTTTAAAAAAGAACTATTATATAAAAAATAAATATTATATATAATATGCGCAAGGTAATATAAAACAATATTTATTGACAGGTATAAGTACAAAATACAATTTGAATATTTCTACCTATTGGTTACAAAATAAAATTGTTTTTGTTAACTTATTTCTTATCCTATTATTGTCCTTATCTACTTTTTGATTACTTAAATAATATAAACGTATATTAATATAATTGTAGCTTACAATTTTAATTAAATGTATAAGATGGTTAGATTCGATATTGTGATCATATATATGTTCGTCGAATTCTTTAAAAACGTTCGATCTAACTTTGTGCATTGTTTTTAAAATCAATTTCAGCATTAATTTTTTTTCGGTTAAACTGTTTGTTCTTTCCGCAATTCGAATTTCTGCCTCTGCTATTTTACAAATCTGAACTACATCGCTGGATGGCACTGTCAGGGCTTGTTTTATTGTACTATAATTTTTTATATGGAAAAATTTGTTTCGAGAATTCTGCGACTGCACAGCTCTTATGCATGTTTCGCACTGCACTGTTTTCTTTATTTTTTAGCATTACACAAGCATCTTCACTAAGCATACCACTGTCTCTCAATTCATTCAATAATTCCTGTAAATCCTCAACTTTTTTAAATAGTCTTTTGTTTGTTCGTTGTAATGCTTTAATTTGTTTGTTCTTCTCTGCTAAAGTTTTTACAACGAGATGTTTCGTCTCTTGGTCGGTTATCACATCAGATTTAAGAAAATTACCAATGTACGATGTTCTCATTCTTTCGGGAGGTGTTTCTTGAAATTCAGCAGATTCAAAACTGTTATCATCATTGGTAACTTCATTATTTAAGCTGAAAACAAATTATATAGAAATTATACACATTTAACCTCCCAGTAAGCAAAATGTTCGATTTTGGATGGACATCTGCGTCAGCAGAAGTATCGCTTTCTGCTAGCTGGGTGTGCTCGCATAAGCTGATGGTATTGATTATAATGAGATTTGTACCTTGCACTTTCACCTTCTGTTTCAATAGATGGGACGTTTACTACTTCTATTGCTTGCATCTTCAGGTACTTCTGATACGAAAGGAACTGCACCATCTGTTAAATTACGCCTGGAACTCAAAGAAGTTCCAACAAAGCAATTGCTTCCAAAATATTTGGAACAGACTCTTGAATGAACAGAGGGCTCAAAATCTTCACAATTTATCCATTTTTTATCCATTTTTCCCTTAATTTTGGATCTTTCAGAAATCTATAAATAAATTTGTTTGCATTTACGACAAAGAATTTCGTCCGAGATTGTAACCGCTCTGGTTACATATTGACATACGCAGCGGACAAAATAGCATGTATATATGTGTATATATGTATGTATATATATATATATACATGTATGTATATATGTACATATATATGTGCTCCTGACAGGATGCGCGCGCATCGATCCCCTCTTGATTACGATCAAAGGAGATCGATGCGAGCAGCAGATAGATCACTCTACGTCTGGGCTCGATCGAGCTAACACGTGCGAGTCCAGTTGCGTTCCGCGAGAGATTCAGAATCTTGTAATGTTAAAGCCTTCATTTACAAATTGCCAGTAAGGCTGAAAATTTCTATTTAGTTGCTAGCCCGGCTAAAGGGTGTTTCGAGTCACGAGTTGTGATAAATTTGCAGTAATACCTGCACAAATTGTTAAAATTTAGAAACATATTCGTGGAAATTGTAAATTGAGTGTCGCCAATAAGGCAAATAGTTTACTTGTGTAATAGCCCGGCGAAAGGGCATTTCTTGTCGCGTTGCGAGGTTATATGAGTATTGAAGCTCGTATTAATGAATTGTTTAATTTGCGCTGAAGAGGCGAATTATTAAGTTGTATCCAATTCCTACAGGGAAATTGGATATTTTGTGTGTTGCACATCAGCAACCTATTGTTTAAAATTTAATTAAAATTTTGTTATATTGCTTGTCGCCCGGCCGACGGGCGGTCCAAGTCGCGCGTTCTGAAAAACAGGGCGAAGGAAATTCCGAGTAGAGAAACGTTCTCTCACGTCGGTACGCGAGATTGTCCACATCTCATTCGCTGAAAAGCGGTAATCCGGGTTGTCATTACCGCGATTCTTATAGCAGTAATTCATTGTTTCCTCAATAGTATCACTGTGTAGATCGTGATTTCACGAAATACACAGTGTCTTTTGCTCAGAACGGACAGCAGGAAAAATTCGCATATCGCCATGACCACGCTTGCGTGCTCTGCCTAGATATCCGTAATTTTTCCCACCAAGTTTGTCATCGCCTAGTGTGCAGGAGCCGATTGCCCTTCCCGGTATTATCCGGCAAGACCGATCGTTTGCCTGAGTGTTACTAGCCTGATTTCGAACTAGGTTTATTCCTGTGTGTCCTGCTAAGAGCACGAAGTTGTTTGGGCAGTGAGGAGTCGCCACGGCCACGAATACGTGCCCTGCCTAGTCTCCTGTACTGCGCCATACAACAAGGTGAATTCCGGGCAGGTAGAGACCGATCGCCGCTCCCGTGGTATCCCGGCAGCACCGATCGGTGTCGACTACTTTTGCTCAGGGTAATTTAACCTGATTAATTGCATTTAACAAATAGAAGAGGAAAGAACTGCTATAGGAATCAGATCGACGCGTGCCGAGCGGGCGTTGATCATTAAGATCTCACTCCGGGCGAATGAGAACCGCGATCGCGCAAATCGTACGAATTTCTTATACGCGCGTCTAACGGTGAATATTTTGTTTACGGGCTGTGGTCGTCGCGTCTCGCTCAACCGTATTGTGGTCGTGTCATACATAACAGCCGACCTTGCGTTCTTATACGTTTGTAAATCACAGAACAGTAGCAATACTGAGTGTTCTCATCAACACAAATTTCACAGAATATATCTCACTCTTACCAGATATCGTCTCTAAACAATTATTCATATTTGTCTCAACCATTCCGCCATCCAGTGCCTGGAGGCACGTACCTGTCGTTAAATAAACATCGGATCTCGTAGCCAATCCGGTGTTTGAATTGGTAACTAATAATTAATCTAATAGATTATAATCAAATTATAATCTAATAAATCAGAATCGATCGCCGCTCCCGTGATTACCGGCAGCACCGATCGACTTGCTGATATTATTTGCATTTTCGTGTGTAGAGTTCTGAAGGATCGAATTTTCCAGATAACGGGTGTGTCTGGACAACGGCAGAGTCGCCACGGCCACGTTATCGTGCCCTTGCCGACGCTGCTCGGATTGTCTACACTCACCTGTGATTCTTTATAATTCGAGATCGTTCGCCGCTCCTGTGATTCTCCAGCAGTGCCGTTCGGTTTTTCGCATTTTCATATTCGATCTTTCACCCAATTGCATTCGGCACACCTTTTGACGAATTAATTCATTGGAACGTTCGATCTGCGGACGATTCGCCACGGCCACGTTATCGTGCCCTGCCGATATCCTCTCGCGGTATCGAACAACGACGGTGAGTTTTCTGATGGGTGTGTGCTCATTTAACTCTATATTTGTATAAAATCAAATAAAATAAGGAAGGTTAACAAAAATACGGTTACAAGATATGCATTGCATTGTACTTGTTATAGGTTAAGTTAGGTTAGGAGGGTTAGATATTAGTAAAAAATACTTGTGAAAATATATATTTGTATCACGGTTTTGCCGTTCTTTGCAATTCTTTATACAACAAGTTTGCACCATTTTTTCAAATTTAAACCAAATAATGACCTTGTGAAATAGTAAACTTGTGAAATATACTTGTACACTTGCTGGCACTCGCTTGGTCGCTTGCACGGTGGTTGCTTGTTCTCATACACTATCCACCATTTTGAATTATCTCGAATCGAGGCTTGTGGGCATCAGATAAATTTGGATCTCGGAACACGGCATCGTATGCACATACTATACCTATGCCGGGTCTATAAGTATATATGGTCTAAGGGCACAATCGAAGCACTAAACTGAGCTCCTCCGATGCGAAGTGGGCCAGTGAAGTGGGGATGAGTCGGAGTCGGAACACGTAGTGGAGTAGGTAAGCGCTTGCGCGCGGAGTGGGGATCGCTGGCCGCGAGCGTCGCGCGGGGGGGGGGGGGGTAATGGTTAAATTTTTAATACTTTATATCTTCTAAACGCATAGCTCTTTAAAAAATTTTTTTTAATATTGCATTGTCACCCAGTTCTGAGCTATGTTTAAACTTTCAAGTCTCTAGCTTATCGGGAAGTGGTTTAAAATTCGATTACAAGATTTGACGCATATAACAACGTCATCGACATCGACAACGACAACGACAACAACTCGGCAAGCTAATATAACCGTGTTAATAAAAAACGTCGATGTCGCAAACTTCAAACGGGGGTTTTTCAAGATAAAAGTCTACTCTATCGCGTGGTATAGTACGATTTTCCGCTGGACTCTAATTTTTTGAGATAAATTGAAAAATATCCTCAAAAATTGATGCAAAAGTGGTGTCTCTCCGTCTTTAATCATTGTCTTTAACATTTCTTTCTTTTTAATATCATCCAAAAATAATTCTTCTAACTTCTCAAAAAAATACTAGTTGTTTAATTAAGTTTTTAAAAAGGTATTGTGTTTCACATGTTAATGCGTACTTCTTTCGAAAGTACTATTTCGAAAAAATGTATGCTACAAGAATAGTTCTGAAGTACTTCAATAAACGTGCTTAAATTAATCAATAAAATTCGTAATTCTCGCTAATTGTTTTTATCATTTATAAAAGCACGTCGACATTCGAATATACAAGTTAATGATACTGCAGCGTTTTAAATCAGTAATTAATGTTTTGTTAAAAAACTGGAGAAGTAGACTGCGGATTTTATGCATTTATAACAGAAATGGGTAGGTTTCGAAATTTAGAATAACAAAGATTAAAAGAATTTAAAAATGTAAATGTATTATTCTCAATTTGATAGTATTTATATTTGATAGTAAAAAATATATTTTATAAACTTTAATTGTTGATAACAACGGAGTAATGGCGGTTTGAAAATAACATTCCGTAAATGCGCCGTGCAGCGTACAATGCACAAAAATGATAACCATTTTGGAGAAAAACGTTTCAGGCTGCTACGTCTGAGTCTGACTTTCGCGAAACTATCGTTCCACGACCCATTCCCCTTACTAGACGCTCAAATGCGATACAACCTTTTGTCCACGCGGCACGTTACGTCCGACGTCTGACTGGGAACCACGACTTTCGCGAACATGCGTATACTACTTAACGCTTACAGGTAGTAGATTAGCCCAAAGCGGCGGGCGAGAACAGAGATGACAGACGGCGCGTATCTTCGCAGGGAAATATTTAGCGACTTATCGGACAGTTCAGTATAGCGATCGGCGAATACAGGCAGACTTCGTTTATGCGAACTGCTTTCGTTGCTGGTTGACAGCTGCAGTCGAATCAGGCTGGATCGTCGTAGGGAGGACGATGATCCTCACTCGTCCTGGGAAGACCACGTCGTCGGTGATCCTCGGTTGACGGGAGATACCCCGCTGTTGTCCTCCGTCTCGCGTTCGTTGACGCGCACGAGCTTTCGTAATTAATAGCGACGAACGCGAACTGAATAGGAGAGTGTTGCAAGCGCGAGGATGTAAGGACAAGAACTAAGCGAGACTCACTTATTAAATGAATAACTGGGTATATATTTGTAACGTATGAAATAGAATCACAGTGAATTAGAAGCGCGTGATATAGCAGGACCGCTCAAAGGCGGATGAGAGCGAGGACTCGTCGGAGTCCGGACCGGGACATCCAGGAGGCGATGAGCCTCGCTGGAGTCTCGAACGAACGTGACAGACTGGCTGTCCGAATTGAACTGAATTAACTGCTCTTTTTAGGATCGTGTGGCCGAATATATAGGTGTCTTATCTTCTACGCAATGCCTTGCCAGACACAACGCTACGGATGTTATGAGATGTGCGACTAATGATTACGGGGAATGCTACGTGATACATTAAGATATGATTATTATACAAGGGTTAAGATAAGAATGGGTGTATGGTATGAGGTGACCACCCATAACCAATGAATATTATTAATAATTATGGTTACAATATCCTACTCTTATTAATTATGCTTATAACCTATGGCAACACGTCAGCAGACGTGACACAGACAAAAGTTTATGGTTTTAAGGGGAACATAAAACGGTGTCATTGATTTGACCTTGGATAGTCGTTTGAAAATCACGTGATGGTTATCTTCAATTTCTTAAATATTAAGGTGAAGTGCCTTATGCCTGGACAGCATGTTTTCTGTTTTAAATTTTGTCATTTTAAATAAACAAAAATAATTTTTTTAGATTTTTAACATATAGTTCAGAGTTTGTAAAGTAATTTAAAATAAAAAAATCATTGTTTAGGTTAATATCTTAATTGTATTAACAAGAATAATTCAAACCTATAGTTGAACATATTAAATCCAATCTAAGCTAGTACCTGGACAGAAGTAAAGCCTATAACGGGACAAATTGAATTTACATATAATTTGCAACAGACACTATAGTGCTCCAAGCACTATGGCCGCCACGGGGAGCGAGACACGCGACCGGGAGGAGTAGGGGTATTCCTTGAGAATGCCTCCGATCGAGCAAAAATTTGCCCATGCCTGATCTATAACATCGAACTTTATTAAATCTTTAATAATGCACACATATGAATATATTATTATTGTATATTACATTCTGCCCTTAATTTGTTGTGTAATTATCTTTTTTCTTTCGTGTAAATTATTACTGATTTCTTGTTCTTTTTTAATTTTGTATCTTTCTTTTTCTTGCTTTTTTGACAAATGTTCTTCTTCTATAATTTTTTTCTTGCTCCTTTTTTCAAGATCTTTCTTCTGTCTTCGACAGTACAGTTGGTGGTCCTTTGTTAGCATCCACCGAACTTAAATTTTTCATTCTAGAATGCGTGCTGTTTTTTGCGTACGATAGATTCAACAGCATGAGATTCTTGATTTCTGTTCAATTTTTTATTTTTATTCAATCTTCTATTTTCCTTCAATCTGTCATTTTTAATAATAACCTTAGATTTTATGTACACTTTTGGCTTTCTCTTACTTTATCTGTTTTTTTATGATACTTATTAATTACTTTTTTGGACTGGAATCAAAAGTTTTGTTTCTAGTGATGGGCATTATCAAATTTAATTATTAAAGCAAGTTTACAATCTGAAAAAAACATTTTTTAAGAACTATATCGACATGAATAATTAATTTTTGAGGTTAGGTATTAATACTGATAGATTTATGACATAAAAATTAAGTATAAATTAAGTATTATTAACGTCACAGACGGAACACATTTTCTACATTCGTTATGCAAGCTCTTATAGAAGACTACTTATACGTACATTTAGTTACATAATTTGCAAACAATGCGTTGATTTTATTCACAAATGCCTGTCCGGCTTCAGGCGTAAGCACATTGCGTATAAGCTTAGAGTGGGACAGCTACTGTCATCGCTTCTCAGTATGGAGTACTTATATTTGAAAACAGTCCTAATCTTGGACATCTAATATTTGGATTAATAATTATTATTTACGTCAAGTTTGATTGCCAATTTATTTTAAATTATCAATATTATTGTGCGTGATAATTATTTTTTGTCTGAGGGCTTAAATTATATCTTTTTTTCTAACAAAAGTTCAAACTATAAATACACATGATTCGCATGTAAATAGACTATTTTGTATAGTGTTTTCAGATGAACTTTGAATTTATTTTTAAATTTCAATTGATTTCATAATGAAATAATATTCACACCTATTTGTAGCTAAGGCGTCAGAATATATAATATAATTATTTAATCTTTTAATTACTGATTTTACTATGGAAATTCAATTGTCCAGATTTAGGTATCACTTTTGGACTGTCCAGATTTAGGGCACTTCACCTTACTCCCTATTTTTATCGCATATTCTTGTAGCTTGTTCTGAGACCTTTCCAAAACATTATAACAAAATATTTTTCCCTGAAATATTTTCCGAGGATCCGACTACCCGAGGCGCTCCGCTCAATACAACCGTTCACTTTATTTTGAAAATAACGTACAAGAACATCTCTGATCGCTTTCTAACTTTTGTATCGTGTTCCTGAGGAAATTTCCTATCGATTTTTAAACAAACAAAAAAAAATGCTCAAAAATATCATTTTACACAAGGTTCCCCCCTTATGAATGCACCTGTTTTACAGTTTCGCATCCACAAACGGACATAGTTCATCGAGATTTCCTTTGGTCAACACTCTTCGGTTAAAAATTCAATAAACATGAAACGATTACATGACTCACCGATTCCTGTCGTTTGTACTCTTCATAACCTCGAGCGTCCGCGTCCATCGTTATCACCTTTATTGCACGAGAATTCGATAGATGCTGATATCCAGAATTCGGGGAATGCACCTTTTGTTTGTGCAAAACAATCCTCGTTTGATGTTAAACTTTGGCAGCTTGTCCGTATAAAGCCATTTAATCGTGACGATCGAAACTCGTGAAACTGTAACAACGGTTCAATTACATGAGTCCGATACTATTGTGTTTGTTTCATTGATTACTATTTCCCTGTATGATCGGGAAGAGTTTAAAGGGTGGAGAGGGGTAAGTATGGCCCAGCGGCTTCCATGACAATTTTTATTGGCATCGTGTACAAAACAATGCTATTTTTAGGTTGAACGATAATCCTCCAAAATATTAAATCGCTAACTCCTTATTTAAGGATAGTTTGAGGGTAACCATCCTTAACTCCATCAATTTTTTTCTCGGTTGTTAATTAAGACATCAAGATGAAAAAAAGCGAGAGTACTCGAATTAACCTGCTGTATTTCATACATTTCTTCAAAATTGTGAGCAAATTATTCAGAGCAGAAAAAAATTTTTTTTCTCTACGGGTGGGGGTTTGCAAGCTACCGTTTGAGTGACACCTATCAAAATATTCAAGAAAAATATTCTGTTACCAATCTAATATTCTTTTATTACACTTGTTACGGATGACGAACAGGTATTCAATATCATCTCTGGCAGGAACCGTCCTAGATAACCGAACAGAGCCACCCTAGATAAATCTACATAGCTGTTTAGTTTAGTTTTGGGTCCAAACATACGCACGACCAACTGGACGTTGGCAAAATATGAATGTTCATCTGAAGGGTACTGACAAGTACCACCCGTCATTGCAGGGCTATATAAGCCCTTGCATTTCTACTCTCGTGGGCTAGTACTGTCGTAATCACGAATAGTGCCGCGTCGTGCTGCATCTCGGAAGTCAACTACCAGTGAGATCGGGCTAAAGATCCCCTTCGCATCAAAGTTTAACCGTATAGATTCCACGAGTTCGGTGTAAAATCTATTAGGCAGTGATAAGGTTGCTTCGAGACCCCCGCATTGCCAGTGCGTCAACACCGTGCATCTTAGTTTAGGTAATATCATCTTTCAATACTTTTTATTCTAAATTCAGTCCATTCGCGACAATCACACAATTGTAATACGAATTCTGATAGTAAGAATATATTTGTGTTCTTTGATAATCAACGCCAATTCATTAAACCCATAATTATTGTCCAATATCCTAATCAAGTAATTGAACGTCCCCACACGATACAATCTTACCGCTCGGATTGTATCAACTAAATTATAATAGTTACGAGGCTTAGTAATTATCCTAGCGACTCCCTGATTTCGCATCAGGTTCGTTCGCGACATTCCAATTGTCCAAACAGAGATTTATCCTATCTAGATTCTCCCCAATTTCGCATTGGGTTCGTCCACGAAAACTATACTATCCTAGCGGCTCCCCAATTTCGCATTGGGTTCGTCCGCATCCTAACAGCTCCTTGATTTCGCATCAGATTCGTCTATGCTCTTATCCAACCTCCTAGCAGCTCCCCGGTTTCGCATCGGGTTCGTCTGCGCATCGCACTATGGGCCAAACGATCGCACTCCTTGTAGGCTATGTGTGAGTGTAATGTAATTTAAATTAGATATCTATTTTCCATAATTATTATATATTTTCATTTACACAGGAAGTAAGGTAAGTATTTCATCATTTTAACTTGCTTCTCAACAACGAATTTTATAGCTACTGGTGATAAAAATAATGTATCACATAATTATGGAAAATAGATATCTAATTTAAATTATGATACATTACAGTCACACATAGTCTACAGTCTACAAGGAGTGCCAGCGACAATCGCAGCGATACGCCAAGTGATATACGTTAAGTAAACGTTCAAATACTTCATTATGATTATTTTTAATGTGTTTTATATGTATATGAGAATACAATATTCCTTCGAACTAGTGGGTTACCAATGCATTTTAACGAAAAAATGATTTCATAAGTTGTGCTCACAAAAATCGATTTCTTGCAAAATTCTGAGGTCGCAGACCAATTTTGAAACCAGATTTGAAATCAGCGTGAAAAAATCTACGGGAAATGATGTGTCGCATGTTATAAAAAAATTTCTTCCGCGCGTGGTATTGGAAAAAGTACAATTTTCTTGAAATTGTGCAAGTTTAACGAATTCTTTCAAGGTTAAAAAAACGTCCGTACCACAATCTCCATAATTATGCCATATTCTGCAAAGTTTTAGCTTTCATTTACAATAAATTTCATCGCTCTATCTCATTTGTATCGAAAGTTCTTGGATTTTGACACAGATTTCGTCGGTTTGGCCTATAGTGCGTCGTTCCTAGTGACACCTTAATTTCGCATTGGGTTCGTTCACGAAGTTGCACCTTTCTAGCAGCTCCCTGATTTCGCGTCGGATTCGTCCTCGCTGTCTATAATCCTAGCGGCTCCTCAGTTTCGCATTGGGTTCGTCCGCGTACCTTAACACATTACCTACCGGTGATTATTGCATAATTGTTGAAGGTCTATGGTTCATGGCTGAGGATTTTTTAGAAGAATCCTTCAATAGCAACAGCAATTTTAATCATAAACAAACAACTCACCCCCAATAACAAAATCCAATCATTTCCTTCGGGATTATTGTGTAAAAGAAGATTTTTAAGCTTCCATTTGGTGCAGTACAATTATTGAAAAGCCTACTAATAGGTTACTGGTAGGTAAAGTGATAACTAACAAATTGATATCATATTCCTAAGGTAACAACCCTTCGCCGGCCACTCGTGCTGCTCGCGGCACTGGCTCGTAACACACTAACCCTTAGCACTCGAGTGCTGACTCTGAGACGCCATTAAAAACTGCTGTACCATTACTTAATATATTGTTTACATTATTAAATATATCGGTGTCTAATTGATTACTAAACATTTATGTATTGTAGGATTTTAAAAATCATTGAAAAAAATAGCTCCGAGATATTTGAAAGAACATTATAAATTATTTTCAAGGCTTCTATGTCAGGATTGCATAGGAAAAAAATAATACAAAGAAGAAAGCAGTAGAGATGTACGTGCCTTTGAGATGCTTTGTTTGCAATATATTACGTTCGCCCTTAATCTCGCAACTTCTCGGATATTAACTTCAAAGTCAAAGATCAACATTTCGAAGATCAACAGTTGAGAATTTCTCAATAGCGTAATTCTTCCTTCGTAATTCAGCATATTAAAATTCATATAATGTAACAATTTCTTATGAAATTATTATTCAAAAGAAAGTTATTGAGCTTCTTTTACATACAGTTCAGTCATTCCTATGGTTAAGTGTTAAGTTATAAATAATGTATAAAAACTCGTAATAAATTGAAATTTCAATTTCTCATGTTTTATTTGTACAGGTTTTAGTTGCATCTAGAGCATATTAAAGACAGAGCGTACGTTTAAAATGAAATTATATTAGTCGTGCAAAAACCAACATAGCGAGGCTTCAGTCTCAAATTAGTACTATTTGATCGATTTAAAATTGAATATGAGAATTAGTAGTAGCAGTTTTCGATTGGCTTAGAAATTTAATTAATTTCATGGCATTGCATTGCTGTGTGCCAGAAACATGTAGCGTGTACAGATTTTTATTAAACCAAACGTGAATAAACATCAAACAATTCAAAAGCGATGTATGTAACATTTTAAGTAGCGTTAAAAGGTGAAATATAAATGTTCAAATAATTATAAAACTGCAAAATACATATTCTGAGATGTTCCATCGTGTACAAATATTTCCACTTGCTAAAACACACACTACTTGCGTTTAATCTCTCGTGCACGCGCTCGTAAAGCTAAAGCGATTACACATTGAACGTCATCGTGTATCAAAGTGATTTAATTTTATATTCCAGTCAAATTATGATAACGAGATCGACGTTATTCAATTGTTATTAAATTATTATGATTAAAGAATTATTAATCTTTACGGTAATTGAAATAATAATTATAATAACTGTGGTTCTTTATGCTTTACATACAACACAAGTTGTATATTAAAAAGCAGATTAAGGAAAAACTAATTACGAAATACAGGAAAGATAATTGTAAGTACAGCTACAAATGTAGCTGTGCGGTTGACCAAATTCATAGGGATGCGCAGAAGAAAACAAAGAGCGCACTCGACGACAGAAGGATGCAACATTTGAACGGTCAAGTGCACACCTCGTTAAAAGTGCGTACTGTCCATTATTTCTTACAGCAGTAAACATGCAAAACAACTGTTTATATGTTTGTGTGAATACACTTGTGTCACTATACTTTTTAACTGAACTGTTGCAACGTGAATCGTTTGACTGGTGACGTATCGTTGTGAAGTTCCGCCTATTTACCACTGCGCAGCGGGGTCATTTCCCCTTGCGGGGGACATTCAGCCGCACACAGCTAGATTTGACAAGCTATTTTACAAATAGGTGTAAAAGAAATTCATACAACGAAAACTTTAACAAAATTTCAAATAATTTCCTATATCATAAATACTTAAGGATATATAGCTTAAGGATAGCTTCAACCATTTTGCAATGGAATTTTACGTACAAGAATCCATATAATTCATACTTTTCTATAAATAACTGAATAGAAGGTTAGATAATTGAGATAAAGACATATATATATATATATATATATATATATATATATATATATA
>CM052297.1:14146511-14161198 GCA_028455765.1 Lasioglossum oenotherae | reverse complement strand
TTTGCGCCGCCTCCGAAAAGATTGTATTGTATTTAAGTTCGTGTGTATTCACATAAATTAAATGGAAATTATTTTATACTTTTTAGTGCGTTTTTTCTTTTTAAATAGTTTTTTCTTTATTTCACACTTTTTTATACTTTTTAGTGCGTTTTTTCGAAGTCGGTGTTACGAGCCAGGGCCGCGAGCAGCACGAGTGGCCGGCGAAGGGTTGTTACCCTAGGAGTATGATATAAATTTGTTAGTTAATGAACGCGGACGAACCCAATGCGAAATTGGGGAGCCGCTAGGAATGGAGTCAAACGCAGACGAACCCGATGCGAAACCGGGGAGCTGCTAGGAGGTTGTATAATAGCACAGACGAACCTGATGCGAAATCAGGGAGCAGTTAGGACGCGGACGAACCCAATGCGAAACTGGGGAGCCGCTAGGTTGGATAAATCTCTGTTCGGACAATTGGAATGTCGCGAAAGAACCTGATGCTGGATCAGGGAATTGCTAGGATAATTAGCAAGCCTCGTAACTAGTAAAATTTAATTGATACAATCCGAGCGGTAAGATCGTATCATGTGGGGACGTTCAATTACTTGGTTAGGATATTGGACGATAATTATGGGTTTAATGAATTTGAACTAATTATCAAAGAAGACAAATATATTCTTACTATAGAATTTCGTGTCACAAGTGTGTTTGTGTCGCGAATGGACTGAATTTAGAATGTAAGAGAAATTGAAAGGTGAAATTACCTAAGCTGAGGTGCACGGTGTTGACGCACTGGCGATGCGGGGGGACTCGGTGCAACCTTGTTGGTGCCTAACAGATTTTATACCGAACTCGCGGAATCCGTACGGTTAAACTTTGATTCGAAAGGAACGAACGTCCGATCTCACTGGTAGTTGACTTCCGAGATGCAGCACGACGCGACACTATTCGTGATTACGATAGTACTAGCCCACGAGAGTAGAGTTCGGGCCCTAAACTAACCTAAACAGTTATGTATGTTTATCTGGGGAAACTATGTTCGTGTTTATCTAGGACGGTTCCTGCCAGAGATGATATTGAACACCTGTTCGTCATCCGTAACATCGGTTTAATTTTTTTTTTAAACGTTTGTTTTTATTTCACACTTTTTTAAATCTCTGTCAGCCGTCACATTCCAAACAGTGATGAGAGGTAAGGCGCTTTTTTCGCGCATGCGCGACTTTTCTAATCTCAAACGGCCTCAGTCATGTACGAAGATCGGGTACCTTGGCCGCCCCGCTAATTTTTCACACACTTCGGACGTAGAGACGGTCCTGACGAAACTCGCGCATGCGCGTAAAAAGCGCCTTACATCTCATCACTGATTCCAAATCGTAATTTATAAATATCTGAAAGGCGCAATCGATAAACATACATAAAAAAAGCGAAAACAAAAAAAGGCACATACAGATCGAATTGAGTAACCTCCTCCTTTTTCGAAGTCGGTTAAAAATGAGCAGTTCTAGTGATGAGGAGGCTGCTTTATGTATCTGTGGTACCGGCGGGTGAACAAAAGAAGAAACCGCAAATTATGGGTGCATCCGTATATTGAAAATAATTTGAACACGCGTTTATTTGTTGGTGCACGAGAAATGCAACAGAGTGACGATAAATTTCTGGCATTTTGTAGAATGACCAAAGAAACTTATACACATCTCGTAGAAACTCTTTCTCCAGCCATTCACTACACGAACACAAATATGAGGGAATGTGTCACCGCGGAAGAACGCATACTGATAACATTAAGGTAAGCTTTTTATTTACATAGTTGAATATAATAATGTAATACGAAAAACAAAAACATTAGTCAAAGTAAAAACAAAATTTAAGTAACAGGGATTAAGGTACAAACTACTGTACAATTTTTTAAAAAGTATTTTCAGTTGGTGTATTCAGCGTAGATTGAGGGAAATTCGTAGAACTTCCTCCAAGCTCATCTATGAGGAGCAAAGCTCCCCTTTTGTAGTTCCTCAGTTGTATATCACTCAATTGCACGAGCGAGGTCTGGAACAAGGCTCATTAGGAAATTTTTGATTCCTTCCTCTCTCTCTTGTCCCCTATATTTTCTGGTGGAAGGGGGTTTGATAGTTTTGCATGTTTAGCTGAAAAATATGCTGCAATAGCTTTATCTGCTGCATCATAATTAAAAAATTTTCTTTTTCTTGTCGGCTGCCCATGTGGACCTCTTGTTCTAATAAGTATTGCTTTTATTGATGGAGGAGTCGTTGCAACTCTGTCCCCCTGATGTGCCAATGGTGGCGTTGAAATTAGGGCAGGCTCTCTTAGCATTTCCTCTGTAATATCAGTACTTTCTTCTTCCTTATCTGTCTCCTCGTCGATTTCTGCTGTTCATGTGGTGGCTTCAGGTAAATTACCCGTAGGGTTGCCTACAACTTGTACATATGGAATCGCAAACTGCATTGCGTCCATCAGGTAGCAAGGCTTTTTCTTTGTTTTGCCACTACCACTAGGTTTAGGTTTGAGGTGTCTCACAAATGTACTCCTCAGGTTTCTCCATTTTCCTTGCATTCATTCACTGTAATACGGAAAAAAGTAGGTAAGTGCCTCGTTAAGTAAGTACCAAGATGCTTTATCTGGATGCTTATTTTCAGGTACTTGGCCACGGGTTGCACATTCGTTTCGTTGGGACTATACTTTTGCCGAGGAGAGTCTACAATTGGGAAAATAGTATCTGAGACGACAACGATTATATGGAATGAGCTGAAAGATGTCTACATGCCCCGCCCTACCTGCGACCAATGGAAAAGTATTGCTCATCGTTTTCAGACCCTATGGAACCTTCCAAATTGTATAGGGGCCTTGGATGGCAAGCACATCCGCATATAGAAAATACCTAATACTGGGTCCACTAATTTTAATTATAAATGGTACCACTCAATTGTACTACTAGGATGCTGCGATGCTGATGGTAATTTCACTATGATTGAAACTGAATGCGCTGGTAGAAACAGTGATGGAGGCATTTCCACAGCCTCTAAAATTAAATCCATGTTATCCAATTCACAACTTGATGTCCCACCCCCATCTGAGCTTCCCTGCGATGATTGTTTGTTCCCTTATTACTTTGTAGGAGATGAAGCTTACCTATTGTGTCGATATTTATTAAGACCTTACTCAAAACGGATTCTAGACAATATAAAACGAATTTTCAATTATCGCTTAAGTCGGGGAAGGAAAACAATTGAATGCACGTTTGGTATGATAACAGAAAAATTCCAAGTACTCAGTTCAGCGATACGTTGCCGCGATGAGAATAAGGTCAATGACATCATAAAAAGTGTTTGCGTGCTTCATAACTACGTTAAAAAAAGAGAAGGGTCTCAGTATTTACCGCAACAAGTGGAAGAAAATGTCAACATCACTGGTTCTGCCAACCCCATTGATCTAACAGATCGAGCCAATATAAGCATTTATTCAGCCCCTTATGCTATTAGAGATTATTTAGCAAATTATTTTCTGACCTCAATGGCAACACTGCCAAGGCAGTGGAATTATTGCATTTAATGTGCTTGAATAAAAGAAATTGTAAAAGGGATGTAAAGTAGTGTATTATTAATAGTACTCTGTACTCAAGTACAATACCCACAGCTGTAAGATATTGAATTTACTAATAAATTAAAAACCTTACCTGACAAGTTCACTTCCTTCGCAACATTACCCCAAGCTTTTTCAGTGGCATCCCTCTTTGAGTACGCTTGGAGGGTGTAACTATACAGCTCCGGGTAAATACTTCTCCGCTTCCCCAACAAATTTGACATTGAAAGCCTAAGGCCGAATTAACCAAATATCTCTTATTTATTAATTATTATTATTTATAATAATAATTTCCTATCTTTAAATTGATTAGCAATTTTATCATATTATTTTTATTTAACTTATCATATTGACTATACCCTTCACGTTTAAGAATATTTGGATTTTTAACCCTCTCGCTACTACGGGCGAGATATCTCGCGCCCCGATACTTTTCGATAAACGCTTTTCTCGATAAAAAAAGATAACAAAGATAATAAATAAATAATAACCTATGTAACCTAAATACATAGACCACATCGAAGAATGCAATGCACTCAAACTACAAAAAATATTGGCAAAAACTGCACAAACTTACCTCCATGAGTCGCGCGAATCGTACGATCTACACGATTTTCCAACTTCGCTTCCGATCGCACGCGATTAGAATCGAGGCGATTTCAGTCGCGCCGATATCAGTCGACCATGAATCGACCCGTGTGTGGCTCTCCATTCATTTGCATTGGAAGTCACGTGGAGGAGGGAATCGCATGCGACTGGAATCGCGTCGACCGAATCGCCGATCGACCCTTGTGTGGACGGCCTAACTGAAAGAAATTGTTATATATGTCAAAATTATAATATATGTCACTGAAATAATTATGTAAACCAGGCCTGTCCAACTTCTTCATGGTCGCGAGCCATACGGTCCCCATCATCAATAAGTCCGCCCCCACTCCTTAAGGCTAAGTTTAAACCTTTAGAGAAACTTTAACGAAATTTCAAACAATTTCTCATATCATAAATACTTAAGGATAGCTTAAGGATAGCTTCAACAATTTTGTAATGGAATTTTACGTACAAGAATCCATATAATTCATACTTTTCTATAAATAACTGAATAGAAGGTTAGATAATTGAGATAAAGACATTATGAGAGTAACTGAAAAAATTATTATATATGTCAAAATTATAATATATGTTGTTGCGGATGGAGAATACATATATTCTATTTGTTTCCTCAATCAGGGATCTCTTCCAGATTGTCTCTAGCGGGAAGCGGCCTAGATAACCTTTCATATCATAGTTGAACCCTTTTGATTTAGGGCCGAGTTATGGCTCCGGCCTCATTAGAAGTGACAAAAATGAGAGTTTGGCCCTAAGCCTTAATCTCTAAGCACGATTAGATTATGAACAGAGTAGTCCATTCATTGTAGGGGTATATAAACCCTTAGATTCTTACTCTCGGGGGTCAGTACTTCAGTAGACACGTATCGCGTCACGTAGTGCTGCATTTCGGAAAGTTAACTTCTAGTGAGATCGGGCTAAAGTACCTTAGTAATTGGAGCAAATTCATTGAACTTATAATTATTGTCCAAAATCCTTGTATAGTAATTGAACGTTTCCACACGATACAACCTTACCGCTCGGGTTGTATCAATTAGATTATATTAGTTACGAGGCCTACTAACTATCCTAGCGACTCCCTGATTTCGCATCAGGTTCGTTCGCGACCTACCAATTATCCCAATAGAGATTTTTTCCTACCTAGTGGCTCCCCAATTTCGCATTAGGTTCGTCCACGAAAACTATACCATCCTAGCGGCTCCCTGATTTCGCATCAGGTTCGTCCGCATCCTAACAGCTCCCTGATTTCGCAACAGGTTCGTCTGTGCTTTTGTCCAACCTCCCAGCGGCTCCCCAATTTCGCATTGGGTTCGTCCGCACTGTTCTACAACCTCCTAGCAGCTCCCCAATTTCGCATTGGGTTCGTCTGCGCGTCGTTCTTAGTGACTCCCCAATTTCGCATTGGGTTCGTTCACGAAGCTTCACCTTCCTAGCAGCTCCCTGAATTCGCATCAGGTTCGTCTGCGTTTGACTCCATTCCTAGAGGCTCCCTGATTTCGCATCAGGTTCGCCCTCGCCATCTATATTCCCAGCGGCTCCCCAATTTCGCAGTGGGTTCGTCCGCGTACCTTAACTAACAAATTGATACCATATTCCTGGGTTAATAATACCTCGCCGGCCACCCGTGCTACTAACGGCCCTGGCTCGTAACAATGTCACTGAAATAATTATGTAAACCTGGCCTGTCCAACTTCTTCATGGTCGCGAGCCATACGGTCAATACGGCCCCCATCATCAAAAAGTCCGCCCCCCACTCCTACAGGCTTAGCTTTAACCATAAGGTTAGCTTTAACGTAAAAATATGCATTTTGGGCACCGTACCCGCCTGTATCTGACTTTTAGGAATCATAATTGACCACTTTTTAACTACTCATTATAATGCTGAAGCGTAATTTCGAAAAATCGTGAACCTTGTAATTGCATATACGTATATGCGAATTTAGCGATGTGTGCGGGCACACGCATGGCCGCGCCGGCCCCCTTAAGGGGGCCGTCTCCTAGCAGTTGATGGTCGCGCGTGAACACTCACACACCGCTAGACCACGTATACGCACATGAGGATTGCAAGGGTCCAAAAATTGACCTCTGACCTCTCGATAATGCAAACACGGGGGTTTTTAGTAGCCAAAATCGCTAGATGAAAGATTAATCTACATCGCTGTTTGCCTCAAAAGTCGTTCTTTTACGTTTCTGAGCAATGGTTTTGCAATATTCGGCTGCATGTTGCCCATCGGAGAGGCTAGTACGCCAGCGTGACTGCAGCGCCATTTGACGGGATCACTTGGAATATACAGTGTGATCTCAAACGAAAGAAAGATACTTTGAAGTCTTATAGGAAATTTCACGCTGATCACGAATATACCATGTATTAAGGGTCACTGAATGGAGTTTAACCGTTTTTTCACGCGAAAACGCTCAAAAAACTTCGAAAAAACGGTATTTTACGGAAAAAAATGTTAAATTCTATTCAGGGACCCCTAGTATATAGTATATTCAAGAATAGACTTTTGTCCACTCCGACCATAAGAACGCCGCACTGTGCGCCGTGCTCTCGGATTCAGAATGAGGGATGCAATGGGCGACATACCATATCAGCGGAAGAATGGCGACGCGTCGTGCTCAACAAGTTCTAGGTTCTCACGGCCGCACAGTGGGCTGGATCGAAGATTTTAGTGACATTTTGCCAGGAAATGAACTTTCACATATCGATGTATAATCAGTTGGCATTGTCTTTCGAATGTCCACTGACCTCAAAAATGGCAGAATTAATAAAATTAAATGAAAATTGTAGTTGTACCAAGCTTTTAAAGTTGAACGTTTTAGAATCTACGTTTGACACCCGAAGAATGTTCTTTCTTTTTCGCGACATTTTCACGATCCTGTTCAAGATTTCAGCCCCGTTTTTTTTTCTATAGTAAAGAGCATTATTTTCTATTAAGAAACTATAATTGCAGTTACAATTATTATATGCAATGTATTAAAAATTTAATGTTCAATGTAGGACAGAAAAATGTCAAAAATTTTACAATTAACAAGCAATATCTTTTTATACCCGTTAGAATCCGCGTTCGGACAAATCACAATGTGTTCAGGATACTTTTCTTTACATAATGTGTAAAAATCTCGTCCACCTTCGTCCACCTCTCTGAGTTATTAACGTTTAAAGTTAGTAATGTCACGTTATTTCGCATGCGTTCGGTAGCCACCATCGATACTCCGCGGTCTGCGGGATATTAAGACATGTTTTTAAGAAACTCTTTAGATTACAAATACACCTACACCTACAAATTGTTAGGGTTAATTTTAAAAATAATGTGTTTAAATAAAATATTAGCTTGATTTCGACAATTGACTTCGTTAAGTACGGATGTGATTCAGTGGCATGATGGCAATACCGCAAGGCGATTCTTTTCCAATCCAGAAAATGCACAAATCACAGGAATTGAAATAGAACTAATTAAAAAATGTTATACAATACTACAAGTAATTTCGTCTCCATATGCAATAGATGCTGAAAATGATATTGTGGTATGACAATAAATGGTATTATACGCCAGCCTCCGTTCACAAACTCTGAATACATGGCACGGAAATAATTATTTATTTATTTATTTATTTATTATTATAAATTTTTGAAATTACAAAATCCAGAAAATTTCAAGAACAGCAACAAAACGTACTTCACACTTTACATACTATTATTAACATCTGACCCACGCATATCAACAATGAGATTAAAATCATATAAAAGGAAAAGAAAATTATTACATTCTGAAGCTATGCAGTTACTTAAATACGTCAAATGTAAAAATAATACATATATTGTACAGAAAATTCGTCTGCTCTAACACTTCTAAAAGGAATGCTTGTTATCTTTTTTTATCTTCTTATCTTTTATATTTGTTATATTTTTGTTCATATTTTTATCTTTTATAAACACATTACACGTACATGAAATAATACGATATAACAAAGGTTATAATATATAGAATGAACATGATTTTAAAACAATTAAATTGAAAAAATTATTTATAATTATTATAAATTATTATAAAAAATATCTTCCGACACGCTTGTGAGGCGTTTTTACCTCCTCGGTACATTTTGTATGTGTTGATTATAAAAAGAATTCTCGAATTTATATTTTGCGTATTCTATAAAACATTACATGTTTCAAATGTAAATATAAAATACATATTTAATAAGTAAAAACTAGTTTGGAAGATTATACTTAAACAATTTTATTTTGATACAAAAATTCAATGAAAATTAATTAACAATTATTGTTTAACAAAATAGAAAAAATTTTATTTGTTTACAGTTAAAATTCAATATTTTTTAAATGAATTTTAGTGCAAATTTCATCCCGATATCTCTTATGGTTCAAGAGTTATAACAAGATGTCACTTTTCTCGATCCAGCCCACTGTGGGCCGGCTTCGAGGTGTTCGCTAGGCGAAGTTAGCTCATTGTCGACAGCGTGGGAAACTAGGCATGTCAGTGCAGATACTTACTTTCAAGATGATGACAGGAGCGTTCCTTACGTGCTGGTTCATACTCGTCGGTATCATGAATGCCGTCTCGACAGTGATGTGATTGAAGCTGCCGTAGCAGGCCGTGGCTCGCGCATGCGCGGCAATTTCAGCCTCAGTAACGTAACTATTTTCGATGAAATCGGGTAGCTTGAGCACCCCGCAGACTTTTATAATTGAAACTTATTCTTTATTTTGAGGATGGGATAGGGAAAGAGCACTGCAATAACTACGCAAAAGAATATATAATCGTCTGTCGTCCATCAGTCGTACCGCCAATAACACTGGTACATTTCCGCCTGAATAACTGCCTCAAGGCTTCAGGGACCTGGCCGCGCGGCTGCGTCATTGTAGATACGCTACAGTTTTGTCCGCGCATGCGCGAGCCAGAAGCTACCTTTGGTAGCTTCAATCACATCACTGCGTCTCGAGCCTCGAGCTCTGGCCGTAGCAGCTTTTATAGCTCATGAATAGTGGTGGGAGTGGTAGCGCGGTGCGGTGATTCGCCGATTGCTTCGAGGCGCGGGGGTGGCGCGACGCGGTCCGTCTCGGCGCGACGACGGGGATACGGCGGTTCGTTCCGAGAACTGATCGACGGTTGATCTCGGTTTGGTTATAACCGGATTAATCCGGTTTCCGTTCTGTATAGTAACAGACCTGTACCGTACAGGTACAGTGTACCAACAGTATGTAGTATGTATGCTTATTCATGATATTATTTATTTCTATTCTTGCATAACGCTAATACAGTTATTGTACTGATAATATGTAGGCAAATATTAAACTAAAAAATTGTTATGTACTACAATAAATTTTATAGTACTTATAGTATTATATTTTATGTATATTCTTTTGCAAATAACCTGTTTTGGGTGTTTACCTACAGGTGGGAGAAAATTTAAGGGGTGGTTCTCGACGATAATATAAGACGAAAATGAAGAATAAAAAAGTTGCGATTTCGGCCTCGTCATTAAGTTATTAACAGTTAAAAATCTGCCCAAAAAGCGGCAACTTTTCAACATAGGTGCACGTTGCGTACGTCACACAGGCGCGCGACAGTCTCGTATCACTTAACAAACGCATGCATACCTTGGTTCTCATTTGGGGCCCCAGCGAGGTAAAAACGTTGAAAAAATCGTTGGATGACATTGAACCTACCTACTCGTTAAAATCCAGAAAGGCATTTCTAATATCCGCCCTATGGAATTATCGAGTAGAAGGGGTCAATGTCCTTTCACTTTCAAATTCTTCTCACACATATCCACAAATCCTTATCCTGCACTATAAACGTTCATAACGCCGTACTTAATATACTGGAATAAACACTCTAGCACTATTTAGAATATCATACACACGCACTACGAGTTTACAGAGAGTACAAGCTTACTGAGGGGAATGAGGAGAATGTAAAGAACTGGTAATCCTTTAATAATAATAAAGGAGGGGTTTTTATCGATCGTAATTAATGTTTTAATTAATAGTAATATTTTTCGCGGCGCTACGGTTCGATCAAATCTTTACACTTGAATAGCTATGTTTGTAGGGCATAGAACGTTCTATGAACGCCGCGAAAAATATTACTATTAATTAAATCCTTTAATGTTGAAACATTGCACTTTATTGAACTTGATTTACGTCGCGAGACTTGCTCACAGACGGAACACACATCTTGAAGTCGTGTGTGATTTCTGCGAACGGGTGCGAGAAGAATCGTCCATACAAGCTAGCATCCGTATGCACACTGATTCAAGACAGCTGATGAGGTCGATGCCAGATCGATAAAACAAATGAAGATCTACAGCAAACTACAGCCCAAACATCGCGCGTTGCTATACCAATACATTGTCTATCCTGTTTTCACAAATTTCGTGATTCTTTCTCATTCTGTCTGTGACTGCGAAATATCTCATGTATGTGCATTGACCACATCAGCTGTCTTGAATCAGGGTACATACGGATGCTAGCTTGTACGGACGATTCTTCTCGCACGCGTCGAAGATTTCCGTTCGCAGAAATCGCATGACCTCAAAGATATCCGTTTCGTCTGTGAGCGAGTCTCGTGACGTAAATCAAGTTCAATAAAGTGCAGTGTTTCAACATTAAAGGATTACCAGTTTTTTACATTCTCCTCATTCCCCTCAGTAAGCTTGTACTCTCTGTAAACTCGTAGTGCGTGTGTATGATATTCTAAATAGTACTAGAGTGTTTATTCCAGTATATTAAGTACGGCGTTATGAACAATTATAGTGCAGGATAAGGATTTGTGGATATGTGTGAGAAGAATTTGAAAGTGAAAGGACATTGACCCCTTCTACTCGATAATTCCATAGGGCGGATATTAGGAATGCCCTTCTGGATTTTAACGAGTAGGTAGGTTCAATGTCATCCAACGATTTTTTCAACGTTTTCATCTCGCTGGGGCCCTAAATGAGAACCAAGGTATGCATGCGTTTGTCAATTGATACGAGACTGTCGCCCGCCTGTGTGACGTACGCAACGTACACTTTTGTTAGAAGTGTTGCAGCATTTTAGGCAGTTTTTTAATTGTTAATAACTAAATAACGAAGCCGAAATCGCAATTTTTTTATTCTTCATTTTCGTCTTATATTATCGTCGAGAACCACCCCTTAAATTTTCTCCCACCTGTAGGTAAACACCCTGTATAGTAACTGTATGTTATTTTACATTCGTAAAACACACCTATCGTTTGTAATGTTATAATGATCTTTATGCAATTCTGACTTTCGAACATTTTCAAAATTTGTTAGAATTTGAAATATGACAGAGAATTATGTGTACGATTTTAATTTACTTCAGATCTAATAAGGCTACTACCACGGAAAATAAGAATCCATTTTATTCCGCTTTCTTAAAATTCTTTTACAAAAATTGAAAATTGCATAAACTGCCGCAGTGTAGTTGTAACGTTCAGTACACGTTCAAAGTTCAAGTTCAAGTTAAGTTCGAGATCTCAAGTTCTGGTTCACGTGCACGTTCATATTCACAATCAAGTTCAAACTCACAATTCAAGTTTAAGATCAAGCTTCAAGTTCAAGTGAAGTTCGAGTTCTCAAATTCTGGTTCACATGCACGTTCATGTTCACGATTAAATTCAAGCTCAGAATTCAAGTTTAAGATCAAAGTTCAAGTTCACAATTCAAGTTCAAGTGAAGTTCGAGTTCTCAAGTTCTGGTTCACGTGCACGTTCATGTTCACGATCAAGTTCAAGCCCACAATTCAAGTTTAAGATCAAAGTTCAAGTTCACAATTCAAGTTTAAGATCAAAGTTCAAGTTCAAATCCTAATTTAACACTGTTCTAAAACGACGGTTCGTAGCATTCTATGGTCAACATGCTCTTATAGAAGGTTCGTACTCTGTTCTCGTCGAAGGATCTTAGAGTTCTAAATCCTACTTCTCCTGCAACTCCCTACTAAAACTCGGGAAGGGACAATTTCTTTGGAGACAGGGAACGAATCACCAGACCGGGGCGTAATCCAAAATTTGTGGAACGTCTACTGAATCCGTGATTTCATTTGCTCACGAAAGCCTCGTAAGACGCTGTACAAAATTCCCTTGTTCAAGGATCATTCCCCGAAACTGGCGTTGCCTTTATGCTGGATACGACGGATCTGTTTTCCTGAAACGAAACAAGACACTGAAGGATGTTCTGGAGGTACAATGGGAGACAAAAGTACAAGAAATTCGAAATCCATCAATATATTGGCAATGAAAGCCATTCATGAGTATATTTTGCATTAAACTTTTGCGAATACTGTACCCTCTGTAGCTATATTCAGTGGTCTATGTACAGTTGTCACGTTTCCATGCTAGTGAGAGACAACACGACAAAGACGTTTTGTAACAGTTTATAATTTTTTTGCTCTGTAACTGTTTAGTGAATCCTAATAAATTTTGAACATAATTAATTACATAATTTTTACTATCATACATATAAAAAAACTGGAGGTTCTAGTTGCGTTTTTTCAAGGTTTAAATAGGGTTTGAAGTGGAATTTTATAAATTCTCCATAAGAAGACGTGTTAAAATGTGCAAACTTTAAGTTGCAATAATTCTTATACGGTGCAGTGAATCGAACCCAAACTTTGGTAAATGATTTAATTTAGTAAGAATTATATCTCGTCAAATTTTCAAAAATTTTGTTACGTTTTTATATACCTCCAGAATATCCTTAATTTTCAATTTCAACCGTCCCCAAGTCCATAACGAATTTTAAAGGCCAAGTATGCCAATAAATAGATACGATGTGGGCTGTATGCCCGGTTTCAGCGGCCATAGCTAGTTCTGAATTCGTTCAATATTGAAACTGCTATAACTTTCCTAAAATTTATCCAAATTTGATGAAAAACAACCATTTTAAAGCTTGAGATTTCTAATTTTTGTACTGTGTACCGTTTTTGCTGAAACGGATGTTTTGAGTGCAAAATTTGTCTATAAAGCGGAGCGTATTAGATTGTAAAGTTTGTAGCTATTTTTCAATCAAGTACTGCGAAAAATACACTATCGAAAAGTGTAATCATTTACAATTGAAATATCTTTTTAAAATAGTTATTACAAAGAATAATCTCCGTTATTTATAATAGTATGGAAAAATGTTATGAACAAAATTTGCACGGTTCAGAGGGGGACATGTTGTGATACAAGCATTTTCTGCGTGGGTGGAGGCATAGAGGAGGCTTCAAGGTCACCTTGATTTTTTTTAACAGAATGTCCTTCTTTTATACCATAGATCGATAGAGTATCAAATTCTGAGTATAAAAATATTGACCTTCGTATGTCCTAAACCTAATAGTTAACGAGATATTATCAAAAGAAGAAAGCAAATTAATTCGATCATATCTCGTTAACTATTAGATTTAAGACATATGGAGGTCAATACATTTTTACCCAGAATTCGATAGTCTATAGATTCATAATACAAAAAGTAGGTCTTTCGGTTTAAAAAAATCAAGGTGACCTCGAAGTCTCCTCTATGCCTCCACCCACGCAGAAAATGTTTATGTCACAACATTTTTTCATATTATTACAAATGCAATACTGCAATACTCAAAGTGGACATAGTTATTGCCCCACTCTATTATATTATAGTATATTATTTAAATTTCATGTGTATACTGTTTTCTTATTTTAGTGTATATTGTGTGTTTATTATTATTATTTAGTATCTAGGTGCACGGTAGTGCACCAGCCAAGTTCTTACACTACCACCTTTTACACGAAACAACTTCGCCGTTTTTTAGAGGCTTATAACTCGGCACTGGAGGCAGATGGAGAGATGTAATTTCGTACACTTGTTAAATGCTATCACGTCTCAATATTGACAAAACATTAATGTTCCAACATTAGTAGGTTCCAAGATATAGGACCTCAAAAATCGCTAAATTTGTCACTGAGTGACTGACTGACTGACTGACTGACTGACTGACAGATCATCAAAACCTTTTGGGTACTTCCCATTGACCTACACGCTTGAAATTTGGCACACAGGTCTACCATGACAAACCTTCAAAGGAATAATTGTCAAAGTTTGAAATTTTACACCTTAAAGGGGTGGTATTGCAAAAAAAAAACATTACGAATTAAGTACGTAGGATAGAACATATAGAAATGGCTGTATCTCGGGAACGGTGCGTCCTATCGCAAAAATAACGAAATTTTCAAAAGGCTCAACCTAAAGCATATAGGGTATGCCCAACCACATGACGTATGTGGTCTTTTGATTTTTCAAAAAAAAAGAAAAATTAGACTCAACCGAAAGCATACAGGGTATGCCCAACCACAAAAATACCTTCTGATCGCGCCGAATGGTGATGCGAGACTTGTTCGGGATGGGTGACTTGTGAAATGTTTTGATCACCAGGATTCACTTGTATTAAACACGAGTGTTAACAAACTTTATTGAAATATGTACCTTAGTGGACTGTATAAATAGGTGAGATTTAGCGCGATTGAATATTA
>CM052297.1:14123253-14146011 GCA_028455765.1 Lasioglossum oenotherae | reverse complement strand
TTCTAGTAATTTTCTAGTTACAATTCGCGGGTATACTAGCCCCTTAAGGGTGCGCCGGAGCAAAAGTAGTAACTTTAAGGGTGTCGATCCGCTTTCGAGCGAGAGTGTGGTGGCACACTCGCACACCGCATGACACATATAAGTATACAGAATTGCAAGGGTCCGGAATCTGACAAACCACGTCCCACTAATGCACATTTCGGGCCCCTACGTAGTCACAATCGCTAGATAAAAGATCAATCTAGCGGGGCTATATCCCAATTTGGCTTACTTTTGCATTTTCGAGGCGTAATTTGCATTATTCGGCAACATGTAGCGGAGCCGCGAGAAGCATTGGGCGGCGACAGTCCTGTACTGTCACGAGACATTTTCTTAAATATCGAGAGATTAGTCCAGTCAATGAATTCCCATAAGGGGGGTGTAGAGGGAAATGGAAGGAACACAATTTTTAACTTTGGAACTTTATTTGGACTAGTTAGGAGATAAACATACTAAACATACTACTCCTAGGAGCTGAGCGGGGTGCAGGGGGGGGCACGTAGAAGGACCGCTTTTAGGGTTTTTCGCTTATATCTCGGAAACTATTCGTCCTAGCGATAAGACCATTCTATACAAAATTAAAGCTGACAAAATGTGCCATAAGATTGACTGGATTCAGTTTTTCGCTATCTTGCATAGTTTCCGAGATATCCGCGCTCGAAGTTCACTAATTATGAAAAAGAAAATAGCCGGGTGAAATTCACCCCTGGCGGGATTTTAATCGAGCTTGAACCATTCGATAGCCTGCTCAAAAAGACCCCACTCTGACAAGTTCAGCCCCATATCTCACCTATAAGGGTAGTTATTGAGAAAAATCGAAATGCCAGTTTTTGGCCCATTTTCCCCATATGTTGACAATCAAAAATTCTGAAAAAAATCTGACACATTTCGGATACCAAGCCACATATCAGGTATCATTTCCAGATTTTTTCGTTGTAAAAAATGAAAAAATCGAAAAAATACAGATTTCATATAAAAGTAGGTCTCGTACCATGTTCGAATTAATTTAGCACAATGGGATATTACATTTATTTACTAACTAGAAGAAATAAGTATAACTTAGGAAAAACGCCGAAAAAGTGATTTTTATTTGTTCAACGTTGTTGTACCACTCACAAAAATCTGAAAAAACTTAAGCATAATACTTGTGATAATATCTCATTGCTAAATTAACTTTGAAGTGGTACGAGACCTACTGTTATATGAAATCTGCATTTTTTCGATTTTTTCGTGTTTTTCATTTTTTACAACCATAGTTTGCAACAGAAAAATCTGGAAATGATACCTGATATGTGGCTTGGTATCCGAAATGTGTCAGATTTTTTTCAGAATTTTTGATTGTCAACATATGGGGAAAATGGGCCAAAAACTGGCATTTCGATTTTTCTCAATAACTACCCTTATAAGTGAGATATGGGGCTGAACTTGTCAGAGTGGGGTCTTTTTGAGCAGGCTATCGAATGGTTCAAGCTCGATTAAAATCCCGCCAGGGGTGAATTTCACCCTGCTATTTTCTTTTTTTTTCTTTTTTTAATTTTGTATAGAATGGTCTTATCGCTAGGACGAATAGTTTCCGAGATATAAGCGAAAAACCGAAAAAGGGGACCTTCTACGTGCCCTCTCTGCACCCAGTTCACCTCCTAGGAGTGGGGACTTTTAGTATGTTTACCTCCTAACTAGTCCAAACACAGAACCAAAGTTAAAAATTGTGTTCTTTCCATTTCCTTCTACAACTTTTCGTTGACCGGACTAGATGTAGGGTTCTTATAGAAAAAGTTGGAGGCACCCCGCCAGCAGGGACGCATACAATGTCAATGCAACATTTATTATGTTATACCATACGTATTTAAACACACAGTTTGTCAGATACAGAAATATAACAGCTAGGGTTCTATGACGATACATTGCCGGTTCGAGCGCTGATGTCTATTTCTCACATTCAGTCACCGCGAGTCGTGCGGCGTTCGTGGCACCGTTCGTCGAAATGTTCGCCGAAATGTTCGTCGAAATGTCATAACGTCTCCAAAAATTCAAGTCATTTAATGTTGAATCTGATGTCCTTAAAATTTCAACTCAATAAACTGCCAACATTTTCTGCATTTCTGTGTGTAGTATACGCCGCTGCAGGTCTTATAGTTGTTCGCAAGAAACTCTGGAAATAGCACCAATCCGTTCTGGTCGCCGTTCCTCGAAATGTTCGTCGAAATGTTCTAGTCTGTACGAGGCCTTAGATACGAAACACCTAAGATTCATGAATATTACATAGCATTACTGAACAAGTATCGATTCAAGAACTTTTCGATCACCGTGTCTGATTGGCTGGTTGTCAATATACGTCGTTCCTTTGTTTTTGCACTAGTTCTCTCTTAACGTTCACATGGTTCAGTTTAGTTCGTGCCAGCATGGAGTACAGTTGTAAATTTATACACTTATAAACAATTTACACATAGCAAGTACGGTGAAAAATTATGTTGTGGTTATTATTGATCTTGTGAAACACTCGGTACAATATTCAGTATTTTTCAAACGCAAAATTCTCTTGAAGATGATCCATACTTGGATCGAAACGTTGAGAAAAATCTTTCAAATTGCAAAATTGCTTTGTTCTGATTTTGGATCGAACCTGTGCGCCGACAACATAAACTAATTTCTATTAATTCGTTACGATCGACAAAATGGAATATTTATTTAAATTCTGTAGGTATGAATGTTAACATTGCTCACAGTATGGTTACAATAAAAAAACCTGCTCAAATCTGGAATCATCTGAGTCACTTTTTAATAGACTTGATTACTATGACCATATATGTGGTTCTTTCATAAAAGTATGTTGCAGACCAGTTATGGTATTCATGGTGGCAAAAGTGTAATTAAAAAGACTGACAAAGTATCGTCACTTTTAATTTTCTTCTTTTTTAAAGTTACAGTAAAAACGAACTAATTTTCATTACACAATTGTAGCGTGCTACAAAATAAGCTTGATTTCATACTTTGACTCCATAAGAAAAGGGTGAAAAATATTGTTTACTTTATTTGAAAATAATATTTTGAAATTAATTTCTATGCTGATATATTTAATGTACTAAGTACGAATAGAATGGGTATACGGTGTCAAGAAATGATGTGTAAAATCCGTTACGACAAAATCTATTAAAACAGCTTGGTGTACAATTGAACTTGACAAATTTTTTCAAGGTCAAATTTTTTGATATTTGTATCATCTTCTACTCGTCGAGAGGAACAAACATCTTAATGGAACCATCGGTAAAAAATGAATCATTCTCTTGAAAATTGACGTTAGTAATGATAATAATAATAAGGACATCATTTCTTAACATCCTGTATATATAATTATTACACTTATTACAGAACTGAATAGATTAAATACAGAACCGAAGAGACAGCACAAGAATGTAAGGATATTGTCATATCATCTTGGTCTGTTTAATATGATTAACTGAGAAAATACATTTTGTAGCCATAGCGATAGGAATAATCGGGAAATATGCTGGACACACAAATTTATTTTGATTAGGAACATGGGTACAGGATTCATTTGCTCGAATTACAGAATACAATCATGTAAACTCTCTCTCTCTCTCTCTCTCTCTCTCTCTCTCTCTCTCATCCCCTCTCTCAAACGCCCAGAAGATACTCTGTCCTCTCTCGCTCGACAAGGCGTCCAGGTATTATCGCCGTACTCTCCTTGTCGAGACGAGCGGCCAGGAATACTCTCTCATTCTCTCTCTCTTAAACGACTAAAAGGTGCTCTGTCCTCTCTCGTTCGACAAGGCGTCCAGGTATTATCGCCGTACTCTCCTGCCGGGGTGCTAGTGCTAACCAAGGGCGGCCGTGGTCCTTACCTCGTCCTCTCTCTCTCGGAATAGCAAATAGGCCGAGTCCCTCCGCGAACCCTCTATTTATATAAATTCGTTACTAACTGCGAACGTGAAATCAACAGCGGTCGTTAAGCGCGATTCGTCTTTTCGCGCGCTCCCCTTACGTCGCTACCTCACGTCGGTCGTCTACGAACTATGCTTCTAGAAGCTTTTAGAAGCTTGTCGATTCCGACTTTCTTCTAGATTATTCTATACATGCTACAATTTGCATTTAACTTCGGGTTCGTAGAATTTACTTGTACAATTTTTATTTTGCGTAAATGTCCGCGGTCTAGTAATCACAATATTGGAGTCGTTAATAAATCTTCATATGTTCATTTTTCATTTGCTGAATAAATTATTTCCGTTTTCATGTCGTGATTACGGTCAACAAAGTTCAAAGTGCCACGCATCGCGGAGCAGTAATATTCGCGGGTACAGACAAAAACAATTCGTCATTAAAAAGAGGTACATTTGAATATCATTTCGATCCAGGACTGCACACGCACTCTCGAGTATATTTCCAGAGACTGATTTTAATTAATTAATGAGAACTTTTGAGGTTCTTAACTGCACATGCCTAATTATTTCATTCAAAAATATACGAACCAGAATTGTATTAAATATTCCTAAAATTAATATGAAATATACGAAAACTAAAAATATGTCACGAAAACTACACACACGAGGATTAGAAAATGGTTTGAAAGACTACATTAATCATCGGATCAATATTATAAAATCAAGAAAAATGTTTACACATATAAAACTGTGATTGTTTTAAAAAAATGTGTACAGCTATGTTCTTATTTTTTTAATGAATTTCATCTTTTGTGAAAGAAATCAGTTCTCATAAATTCGCCACGTCAATGTAACACCTGTTTCAAGGTTCGATAAAAATTTTTACTCATTCGCTCATAACACGATGTTCACAACGTTTATTACTTTCGACGTAGAAAAAAAGCCATTTATCGAATGCGGGGGCGCTTCAACGTTGTATGATATCGTTATGCAGAGAGTATTAAAAAAATTGTATTATATACGTAAATATTAGTTTATTAGAGACCAAATCCTTCAAATGATTGCATAAGTTCGTGCCCGACTCAAAAATAAAATTCTATTTAAAAATAAAATTCCATGGTTAAGTTTTAAAGAATACAGCTTTATTAATCAATTTGTATAGTCACCATTCTTTGTTACAATTAGAACAGAATAGTCACGTCATTATATAATTTTTTTTATACACCGCCGTGCAGTTCAGTTTGCGATATCTACGAAAATCGGGTACGAACTTATGCAATCACCTAATATCTTTTATTTTTATATCTATTCACATAATGACTGAAATGAAGAGTTCGGAGCAAAATGGTTAGAGAGACACGTCACCTATGAAGTCGAAAATTGCCGGATGCCGGAACCACTCAGAGATGAGCTCGCGAGGGAGGCGTCACTGGATAAGGTTAATCTTAGGTTGACCGTAAGACACAGGAGCGGCGGTTTAGTATGGTGACAACGCCTGCGGTGGTGGAGATTAGGCGTGTATGGTGAGGGGGGAGGAGGGTAATACGAAACCGAAAGAATTATTGTGCGGAAATGAACGGTTGCCGAGATATTTGCAAAAAACTATAATTATTTAAACATTCTATATCTATATAAGTATTCCTCCGATTTTTATGAAATTTAAATATGTTACATATCTACACATTTGGGACAACTGTTTTCTTTGCAAAAACGTCGACCGCGGCTTTGTTTAGGAGATATTACTAAAAAACACGGATTAATCAGAAACGCTACGCTAAGCGGGACCTGTAACTAGACTCCGTTCTCTGTAGCCGCGCTCTAATTAATCCGTTTTTTTTTTTGTTAATATCTTCTTAAATTAACCCTAACCTAACTTTTCTTTTTTTTTTAATGGGGAAACCCTAACCTAACCTAACCTGACCCTCTTCCACCGTCCCCATACGCGCCTAACACCCACCACTGCAGGCGTTTTCACTATACTAATTGAATTGAATTGAATTGGAAGGTGAACCGGGCATTCAGTCCTATGGGACCATTGTACCCGGGCCCAGGGAAAGTTGGGCTACCGACTCAGATAAGGAGCTCGAGCAGGGTGGCCTCTCTGGCGAAATCCAGGAGTGCATCAACCCCGTCTGCCTTAAGACGAAGGACACCTTGGTTTAAGAGCCTGTCGAGTTCACTTCTTAGGGCCTCAGTGCCTTTGCAGTGCCGTAATGCGTGGAGAGGGGTTTCATCCTCCTCCCCGCATCTTAGGCAGTTAGAGTCCATCTGGATCCCTAGCTTAGCCAAGTGCTTACCGGTGTACCAGTGGCCTGTGGTAATTCCCACAAGCCGCCGCACCTTTTGTCGGTTCATGTGACACAGCTTGTTGACGAGGTCTTTATCAAGCCCCTCCACCAGAGCTTTCGTGTGTCGCATGCCTGATTCGGATTTCCATAAGTGGTCAAATTGGTTTCTCACCCATTCTTTATTCCAGTTTTTAATTACACTGGAAGCCAATTTTAGAGGTCTATAGATAGTTCCGCTATGGCATCGAGTGCCTTCGCGCGCTAGTCTATTTGCCTCCTCATTTCCTTTGATTCCAGAGTGACCTGGAACCCAGAGAAGGCTAACATGATTGTGTTCAGCTAGCTCTGAATGTAATGAATAGTAATGGCTGTGACACAGTCACGGACGAACTTAGATCATAACTTTGCCCAATGATCTACTTGCCGTGCAGCTGTCACTGCATATATGATATATGTGTTTGTTCTTGTAGCCTTTGCTGAGGTTGAGTTCAGCGCAGGCCAAGATAGCACATACTTCAGCTTGAAGGACCGAAGCGTGTTGCCCAAGTGCTAGAGACAAGCTGATCCTTGGGCTGACACCGCAGACACCTGCTCCTGCTCCGGTTCTATTCTTTGAGCCGTCCGTGAACCAGACCAGGCCTTGCGGAGAGAGAAGCTCACCAGAATTTGACTCCCAATCACACCTATTAGGGAAGCGGCTTTGGTGTTTAACCGTGAAATTATAGTGCGGCTCACATCTGTCCCCCCCCCCCCCACGCAGCATGATCCATTGCAGGTCATGTGCGTCCAGTAGGGTAGAGTGGCCGTACCTTGATTTGGTCCATCTGTTTCCCAGATGGAGTCTTAAGGCGGAATTTCTCGCTAAGCTCTCCGCCACTATGTGCGGGGGTGCGATATTAAGGAGAACTCCCAGCGCCAGGGTGGGCGTGGTGTGGAAAGCGCCCGTGATACCCATTAGCGCCAGACGGTAGGCTCTTCCTATTAGTCTTCTGTGTGTGGTCTTCTCCATGGAGGTCCACCAGACAAGGGAGGCGTACGTCATCTGTGGTATCATGATTGCAGTATAAATCCATTTTACCACATGAGGTTTCAGGCCCCAGGTCCTGGCGAACATCGACTTGTAGACCCAGTAGGTATTTATAGCCGTGTGGGATAGCCTGGCGATGTGCCTTTTCCACGTTAGCATTTGTCTAGGGTGACACCTAAATAGCGCACCTCATCCGAGGTTCGTAGTTCGGTGCCGAAAATGGAGGGGGCTTTAAAGTTAAAACGTCGCTTTCTCGTGAAGAGTACCATTTCCGTTTTGCTCGGGTTAACCCTGAGGTTGTGGTTAAGGCACCAATTTTGGGTTAGCGTGAGTGCTGTTTGCATTCTTTTGGCTAACAGTAGAGGATGTTTCCCTCTGACTGAGAAGGATACATCGTCAGCATAGCCTTGGACCACGAGGCCCTCATCGACCAGCTCCTTCAGAAGCCCGTCGACCACCAGGGTCCACAGTAGGGGGAAGAGAACTCCTCCCTGAGGGCAGCCCCTGCCGGCCCGGGCAAACACTGTCGAGCCGTTCGCTTCGGTCATCATGGTTCGGTTCCTAAGCATGCTGCTGATCCATCCGCTCAGGGGTTCCTTAATGTTGAACCGGTCCAGGGCCTTTTCTAAGACGTCGAAGGACGTATTATCGAAAGCACCCTCGATGTCGATGAAAACGCTGAGGACCGATTCTTTGTTTGCTAGTGCTCCTTCAATGCAACCAACTAGGTGGTGGAGCGCCGTCTCTACTGATTTGCCACTTTGGTAGGCATGCTGATTGGCATGCACGGGTGTCTGATTCAGCGTTGTTTCTCTGATATACCTATCGACAAGCCGTTCCATCGTCTTGAGTAAGAAGGATGTGAGGCTTATCGGTCGGAACGATTTGGCCGAGCTGTAGTCACTTTTTCCTACTTTAGGAATGAAGACTACTCTGGCCATTCTCCAGGAGATAGGGGTGTAGCCCAAAACAAGGCATGCTTTGAAGACCTCCTTTGGGCGGTCAGCCAGGGTAGGCCCGCCTTCTTGAAGAATGACGGGAAAAATGCCGTCCAGGCCAGTACTTTTGTATCTGTCAAAAGGTTACAACGCCCACACTACTCTTTCTTTCGTAAACACCTTTGAGGCAACCTTCCATCAATCACTCATATTGTTCCTGGTGCCAGCCGAGGTAGTCGGCTGCCCCTGGCCCAACGGGGTGGATCCCGGGAAGTGGACCTCCAGAAGATGTTCTAAGAGCTGTGTATTGTCATCACCGATCTTCCTGTTAGGGAGGGTGATGTTGGTAATCGAGGTGGTCAGGGGCCCGTTTGTAAAGACCTTGCGTAACCTGGCCACAAAGGGGAGGGCCTCCGTTTCTTTACAGAAGCTTCTCCAGGACGCTCTTTTCGAAGATTTAATTACCCTTTTGAAGTCCTTCTGAGATTCCCTGTAGATACTCCAGGCATCCTCAGAGTTGACCTTCATGGCCCTGTTAAGCAGCTTCCTGGTTTTCGACCTGGTTTTATTGAGCTCATTGCTCCACCAGGGAACCTTTTTACTGCTTTTCCTTGACTTAGCCGGGCAGGCGAGTTCATAAGATTTGGTGACGGCCGATTGAATGTCGGCAACAGCACACTCCGTCTCAGTGATCATCTTGGGACGCACGAACAGCCCCCCCTAGCCTGGTGTCCAGCTCCTCTTTGTAGAGGCTCCAGTAACAGGCCCTGGGGTTCCTGTAGGGACCCGTCGGAACGGCACATGCCTCTCCCTCTAGCCTGAAGGAGATGAGTATATGGTCCGAGTGAGTAATCTCATCGAAGACTCGCCAATTTTTAGTTGTTTGTGCCACCTTAGCAGTACCGAGAGTTATGTCGATCACTTCTTGCCTGCGTGAGGTCACAAACGTGGGTCTGTTTCCTCTGTTCATAATCTCCAGATGATGAGCAGATAGGAATTCCAGAAGGGCTATGCCCCTCCTGTTCCAGTCCGAGCTGCCCCAAAGGGCGTTGTGCGCGTTTGCATCGCAGCCGATGACCAACTGAAGTCCCTGGGCTCTGCAATCCTCCACGAGCGCTCTGAGTTCTTTCGTTGGTGGTTTTTCTTCAGCGTCGTACGGCAGATATGCCGAGGAGACTACCAGTTTGGTTACGTGGCCATTGAGCTTTATTTTTATGAGGGCGGCCGCTAAATACCTTGAACAGTGGCTTCTTAGGCCCACGGCATTTAGCTCTTTGTTAACTAATAAGCATGCCCTGGGCCCGGCCACTGTGGTATCTTGTATCACGGTGCCCCAGTACGATTTTAGTCCTCCTACATGTCCCATGTGTATCCACGATTCTTGTATGAGGAAAATATCTGTGTGCATCACTGTTATGCGTCGTTGGAGTAAGTCCGTAGCCGCTTTACAGTGTTGCAGGTTGATCTGCCAAAATACGGTTCCGTCGGAGGTCATGGAGGCTTCCAGCGTGTTCCTTTTCGCGTGGTAGGGGTTAGGATGTAGCTCCGTAAGGCGCTAGTCTCCTAGTCCCTACTTGGGGGGGAACCCGTCCCGGATTTTCTCCGGGTCTGCTCCCTGTGCCCTTGGTTTGATGGATTCCGAGGGAGACCGTCAGGGTTTTCTGTTTACCCCTCCGAGTCTCCTCGATCCCCATTCTGTGAGTGAGGGTAGTCCCGGTAGGTCTACCCCTGCTGGTGCCCCTGTTAGAGGGCCCCCATGTTTTGGTGGCTCCCCGTTCTTTGGGCTCTGGGCCAGTCTCTGCGCGGTCCCCCTCTCCAACAGATGGGTTCCGCGTGGTCTCTGGCACTGTGAGGCTGGCGCTAGTCGCCTCTGCAGCGATGGCTTCCGGGGAGACACGGGTTGTCACCGCAATGGCAGCGGGCCTGGAGGGCTGGATTGGGTTATCCATCCCAACATTCCTAGCTTCCACAGCGGCGGCAGTGTCCCCCTGCCCGCTGCTTGTTGTTCCGGGGTTGTGGCGGGGACAGCTGAGAGCCTTCTCATGGGTTCGAGAAGAGCGCCTCTGGCGTCCTACGCATGCTGTATATACTCACTGAGCTGCCGTGGTGCCGGTGGCGATGACCAAAAGTGAGAAACGACCAGCTTTTGCTCGGTTCGTTGCTGGTACGTAGTAAGAGCGAAACGTACCAGCGTGCCAGCCATATCGCTGAAGAGGGCAGCGATGGCGTGTTTGGAAGGCAGTTCGGGTGGAACTGTGGAGAATCTTAGAGTTTTTCACCCGTTCGAAAGCAACACGCCGCTGGTACTTAGAAAAATATGCACGTGTGTAGTGACTGCTAAGGGATGGGCTCTGATTCCCCGGAGAGGCCGACGTTGTAAAGGGACACTACGGTCCTAGCTATGCTTGCGCCTCCACGTGGTCCCGCTGGATGGCAGGCTCTTCGGAGTCGAGCGAACTAAACGAAGCATAGTGGAGTGGCGGAGACAACCACTCAAAGACCCTGTGTCCCACGTGTTTGCCGTGCGTGGTCGACCCTTGTCGTCGGAAAAGAGGATCCTGGGATCTGAGGGGGCCCACTTCTGCGGGGGTGACGTCGCCCAACACGTACCTTTGGCCTCGGCTTCGGCTAGATGGGCGGCTAGGTGAACAAAAGTAACCCTATACCTAGTCAATCGGCTTGGAAGCTCCATTAGACTTTGTCGAAGTGGAATTCCGCAGGGCGAGGAAGCGGATGGTGGTTGAGTAATCGGCCACCAATATATCTGCGGACTATATTCTGGGTGATGCATCAACTTAGTGGGACAGCGGTTCCACGGGTTCTATTTGAGGGTCCGAGGAGGCCGGTGCACGCAGCGGAACGAAGCGAGTCTTATTTCTTATGGATACTAGAAATAAAAAACGGAGAGTCAAGTCGACGGGAACAGTGCCAGGCGAAGCCGAGCATGAAGTCGTCGCAGCAGAGGTGGCGGTAGCTGGGACCAGCGAAACTGCCTCTGTGTCAGTCAAGCTTGAGAGGACCGAGGACGAGCTACCAGTTAGCCAGCCTAGCGTGTCCCTCGAGAGGTGCGACGCACCAAAGGGGAAGGCATTAGCACCGGATGGGAAACCAAAGTGCAAGCCGGCCCCAAAATCGAAGCAGGAGAGCTCCTCTCAGTCCGGGGAGGGCTCTAAAAAGCAGAGGCAGGTTGTTAACCTCGCCAATGCTAAGGGCAAAGAGCTCCAAGGGAGTAAAACCCCGAAGAGCAAACTCCGCCAAGAGAAGGCAGGGATTGTCCCCTCTTCACAAAAGGACAAGCAAACCGTCGAGGTAGCACCAACCAAGACGGCGAGCAAGCGACTGGGAGGGAAACCGGTGGAGGCGGTTTCTGGGCCCAGAGTACGGGCCCTCGATCTCGTAAGAGGCGAGGGCTTCAAGCAGGTCGCGGCCATCACGAGGTGTTGTGCCCTCGAGAAATCGAGGATCACAAAAGAAGCCTCAGGCGCGATCTTGCAACACGCTAATGCGCTCAACGAGCTCGTCCAGGAACTGATTCAACGGAATAGTTTCCTCGAAGGACAGCTTGCAGCGGTCAGGGCAGACAAAGCTAGACCGTCTGGAGAGAGCGCAGCGACCGAGTCGAGGACCGCCCCGCGGTCCAAGACCGGTATTGCTGGACAGCGTGCTCACTCGACCTACGCTCAGGCGGTAAAGGTCGAGTGCCGAAAGGTCTCCCCGGACGCGGTGAAACCACCACAGCATGTGGTGAAGATTTTTCCGCCGAAGGGCAAAGAGCAGAGCAGCGAAGCGACTAAGCGGACTGTTCTTGCTCTAGTGAAACCCGCGAAGGAGAAGATCCGCGTGAGGTCAGTCCGACTCATCCACTCCGGTGGCATCGTAGTCGAGACCGAGCGCAAAGAGGATCTTCAAGCCTTTACGGGGAGTAAGGGGCTGAAAGATAAAGGACTCTCGGTCTCTACGCCGTCTAAACGGAACCCGTCACTAATAGTGTACGATGTTCCGAAGACGATGGCGAGAGAAGTGGTTGCTTCCAATCTATGGAAGCAAAACCTCACCGAGATGACCCAGAAAGAGTTTGCCTCTAACCTGAAGGTCGGTTACCAAGCCGGTCCTAAGGGCAGGGAGGCGACCAACTGGGTCATAGACGTCAGTCCGCAGGTTCGCCAGCGGCTGAAAAGTGGGGAAGGCCGGGTTTACGTTGGGTGGTCAGCTTGTCATGTACAGGACTACATCACCGTTACCCGGTGCTTCAAGTGCCAAAAGTTTGGCCATACGGCCAAACGATGCAAGAATAAAGACGATGTCTGCGGTCACTGCGCCGAAAAGGGGCATACCTTTGCCACGTGCTCCAAGAAGAGTGGACAACCGGTCTGCTCTAATTGTAAAGAGCGTGGTAAGCCGCACGGACATAAGTCCAGAGACAAGCTGTGCGCGTCCTATCAGGCCGCGCTACAGCAAGTCCTAGCTCGAACCGATTATGGTTGAGAGCATCGAAAACAGACGACGGTCTCAGAGGTCGGTCCGAATCGTGCAGCTTAACATGCAGCGCGCTCGGATCGTTACCGATGAAATCAGATCTTTGCTGCATGCGAGAGGAGTTGATGTGTTGCTAGCTCAAGAGCCGTACAGCTGGGAAGGCAAAATGCCTGGGCTGCAGCGGACGACGAAGCTGGTTGCGGAAGGGGAACGGCCGATGGCAGCTATAGCTGTCACGAGTCGGGACGTGACCGTAACCAAGTTAGCACATCTGTGCGGCACACATCTCTCCTGCGCGTGCGTTAATGGCAATTTCGGTGTTTTTCACCTAGTCAGCCAGTACTTTCAATTTTCGGAAGAAATTGAACCAAGTCTGGCTCGACTGGAGAGAGTTCTTGCGGCATTGCGCCACAGCCGAACCGTGATCGCAGCGGACGTCAACGCCAAGTCTCCCTTGTGGGGCAGTGCAACGACGGACGCGAGAGGCCGAATGCTCGAAGAGTTCGTGGCCCGGCACGGTTTGGTTGTGTTGAACGAGGCTGGTAGTATACCCACGTACTCCAGCTCTTCCGGAGAGTCTTTTATCGATGTCACACTTGCGACACCTGACATGTCGGACAAAGTGCGAGGATGGAAAGTCCACAAGGACTTGACTTCCAGCGACCACCGAGTCATACAATTTTCGTTGCAGTTCTCAGCCATGGAGGGTAACCGGCACCGTGAAGGGCGGTTCCACCTGGATAGTGCGAACTTGCAAAAATTCGATCGAGCGCTGCTGGAGAGCAAGAGGAATCTAACCCTCCGACCAAATGGTCGCGAGGAGGTTGAACAACTGGCACAGGAATTCGAGAGATCGATTGTCCATGCGTGCGAGTCCTCTATGCGAACCAAGCAGTGGCACTCTAAGTCTGTCCCTTGGTGGACGCCAGAATTGACGAGACGGAAGAAGCGCGTCAACAGATGTAGGCGCGCCTTCCAGAACCCGAGTTGTTCGGAGGAGGAGAAGGCGGACCGACGAGCTGAGTATCTCGTGCAGAGAAAGGCATACTCGGCCGCCGTGAGAGTTGCGAGGTATCAGAGTTGGAAAAAACTTTGTTACCGAGCAAGGGAACAAAGAACCCTGGGGACTTGTTTACAAGATCGCCAGGGATAAGCTGAATGTTGAGACAGCGGTTTCTAACATCAGCACGTGCGAAGGTCACACGATGGACTGGGAATCCACTGCGTCAGCGCTGCTAGAGTCGTTAGTTCCGGACGATTCGTCCGTGAGCGACACTTCGGAGCAAGCGCAGCTTAGGCTGGAAGCCGCCACCGAGCCGGCGACTGAAGACGATCCTGCCTTCACTCGTTGGGAGCTTGAAGAGGCGGTGAAAAGTCTTAAGCCACGCAAGTGCCCAGGCCTGGACAGAATAGAGCCAGAAGTATTGAAACGCTCCTCCGGATTGCTCCGCGACGAGTTGCTTCGGCTCTATAACAGCTGTCTTGAGTACGGGGTCTTCCCCTCCAGGTGGAAAGTCGGCTCAATCAGAACCATTCTGAAAGGGCCCGACAAACCGGAGAGGGAGGTGAAGTCCTATCGACCGATTTGCCTACTATCCGTAGTAGGCAAAGTTCTTGAGAAGCTAATCGCTAGACGATTAGCCGACCTGTTCCTACGCCATGAACATGCGTCTGACCGGCAATACGGACTTAGACCGGAGCGATCCACGGAAGATGCCGTGGTAAAGCTCAGGAGTCTGGTGTCCGGCTGCGAAGACAGGTATGTCATAGCGCGCGCCTTCGATATCTCGGGTGCATTCGACAATTTGTGGTGGCCGAGCATCCTCAACGAGTTGAGGAGACGAGGCTGTCCACGAAACCTTTATAAGCTAATAGTCGACTATTTCGCCAACCGTGAGGTGGTTCTTAAATCTAATCACGGAGAAGTGCGGAAAGGCGTAACTAAAGGCTGCCCACAGGGATCGATTCTCGGTCCGAGCTTTTGGAATCTCGTCTTTGACTTGATTCTATGGCTCTTGTCGAACGCCGGTCTCGCTTGCGAGGCCATAGCCTATGCGGACGACCTACTCGTGCTTGTGTCGGGCAGCTCGAGGAAGGAAGTCCAGCTCAAGGCACAAAAGGTGGCGGACACGATATCTGAGTGGTGTAAATCGCATAAGTTATCGCTGTCTACTGCCAAGACCGAGATGATACTCTTGAAAGGCCACCTCCAGCGGGAGAGGCCACCTGTGGTAAAGGTTGATGGTAAAAGTATCGCCATGAAGGAAACCATCCGGTACCTTGGCGTATACATAGACGAACGGATGGGAGCTACGTCCCACGCCGAGTACGTGAGTGCTAAGTCTCTGAAAACGTTTAGTGCGTTAACAAAGATTGCTCAGTCGAGCTGGGGATTGGGACATCGGGCGATGCGTACTATGTACCAAAGCCTGTTTGTCCCGATCGTGGCGTACGCTGCTGCGGGCTGGGCAGACCTTCTCACCTCTAAATCGAGAACCGTTCTCATTAGGGCGCAGAGGAGAGCACTGCTTGGCTGCACCAAGGCCTATAGAACGATATCCACCGACGCGGTCGCAGTGATCGCCGGTGCGGTGCCGATAGACTTGGTGATAGCAGAACGGGCGTGCGCCTATAAGATACGAAAACTACAAGCTGTAGAGTATGAGACATGTCAGATAAGTCATGCCGATTTGGCAAACAGAGTCGTGAGTCCGCGCGAGGCATTAGCCGAGGTAAGACGAACCGCTCTGGCAGTGTGGCAACGGAGATGGTCGTCATCGCAGAAGGGAAGGGCTACCTTCGAATACTTCGGCGATGTTTCAGACCGACTCTCCACACGCTGGGTGATCCCTGATCACTATGTGTCTCAGTTCCTGAGTGGACACGGAGATTTCCGTGCGAAGCTCAAAACCTTCGCGTTAGTAGGGGACGAACACTGCGAGTGCGGTGAAGTGGAAACACCGAACCATATCTTGTACGTGTGTCCTCGGTACGATCAAGCGCGGGAGCTCCTACGCCGGGAAGTCATCGCTAAAGGCCAACAGTGGCCGGCGCGAGAAGCTGTCCTGGTAACGGAGCAACTGTTCAGGAGTTTCCGGAACTTCGCGCGAGACGTGCTTAAGTCGAAGGCTATTCGAACGCGAGAAGTCACGGATTAGAGGCAAAAGAATACCTCTGCCGAGACATCATGGATCGACCAGCTGGCCGAGACTCTGTACGGGTCTCGGTCCCTCGGGCCGGGAATGAAAGCCCCTCCTGCTTACCTAGTAAGCAAGGAGCTCCTGGAAATGGGTTGGACTCGAGGTGGCAGTTTAAATGGGATCGACGTTGCGGCCCCTCCACATGGCAGCGACGAGGAAGTGGAGCCATAACATCTGGCAAGGCGATAAGATGGACAGCGGAGCAGCGCGCAGTTTCGTGCGGGATGAGCACGTCGTACTGACCGGGATGGACCCTCCTCAGTCGTCGGCGTGTCCTCGCTAACTGTGCTAGACTGCCATTCCATCGCCTGTATAAAGTTAGTAGCCGGTATGAACCGAATGTTCGAGGTACGGCGTAGCCGGGGCAAGCCCCGACTCAGAACTTAAGAATACATGTTCCGGGGTTGTGGCCCTCGCGGGGGGCGGGTAGTTCCCTCTTTAAAGAGGGCTCTAACCATGCGCACGTGAGCCACGTGACCCTTGGATCTTAGGGCCTTCAGGGAGTCCGCATCAATTCCCATGACAAGGTGCGTCCCCCCGTCCGCGTCCCTCCGGTCCCACACCCGCCAGAGGTTGGTGCGAAGGCCCGGGTTTTGTTTGGCTAGTCTTTGCAGCAGGACCTCACTCTTCGCAGTGGGGCCTGGTACAAAGGTGCTGACCTTTGTATGCCTGGGGAGACTCTCCCTTTCCCTAAGGGTCAGGGATGCGCCTTCCCAAGGCCTAATTTTATCAAGCGTGGCTGTTAGCCACGCTTTCGAGTCCGGGTTGGTGCAGGTTATCCATATGATGCCCTGCACCGCCCTGCACTCGTCGAAAAGGGGGGGGGGGTGTCTGGTCCTCGGGGATGGCATTAATCTCCGCCCCCAGAGCCCGAATGACACTTTCGCCCTGCTCAGGTGATAGCAGTTCCTCCGAGTAGCCGGGCAGCGTAATGGCTACCCTTCTACCCGAGGTCACTGCTTCTCTGAAGCTAGAAGGGCCTGGTAGGAGGCCCCCTCTTTTCTTAAGAGGCTGTTCGGGGGGTGTCGCCTGCGGGTTGTCGGTCCCTTTCTGGCCCCGACACATCCCGGCGTCCCTACCTGCAACAGCCTCAGTGGTCTTGGATGGGCCAGTTATTTGGTTCTCCAGAGCCAATTTGGCTCTGCGTGTCCTTTTCCCAGGTACCAGGACCGGTATCTGCCCCCGCGTCCGCAGTGGGCGCCACATCGACAGTGTCATCAGCGGGTCTGGCTTCGTGTGGCTCTACTGTCGTAGATGCTACCTCAGCCAGGCATACAGCTGTGACGCCTGTGTCGGTAGGCGAAGTCCCCTCCACCGAGGGTGTCGTCGCTTCTCCGACCTCATTGCTAATGCTTAGGTTGTTTATATTATTTTCGACAAAATCTATATAAATCCCACGAGAAGTCTAGGAAGCATACTGTCCGTCCCCGCAGAGCCTGACATGTGGGGCTAAGGCTAGAGAACCTCGGGGGGGTCGCCCGGTACCCCATGGGCATCGTTTAAGGCACCACGTTACCCCTGGTGCCACGCAGCCCTCGGCACGATAGCTCCCACCTTGGCTTGGGGGAGTTGGTCCGCGGCAGGGCTTTCGTTTAGCCGCTTACGGTTTTTAGGCCGCTGGGGATCCTTATGGCACCTACTAACCTGGGTTACCCAGAGGTGGTTCACCGAGGGCCAGATGCTGCTGTAGTAGCAACATCAGCCCCCCGACGTCCCGATTCCGGGCTGCCCAGGCCGTCTCTCCTATCCGCCACCTGGAGACGCGCTTGGCTGGCACTCAACCCTCCCGGGGGGGCCGCCCTTGTAAGGCCATACACACTCTCATGTACGCATACCATTCATGCCCCATTCGCACAAACTGAAACGCGCCACTTACGTCGGTGGTCCACCGGGCAAGGTCACTATACTAAACTTCTCCCAATATTAAACAATAATTAAAATGAAATAATAAATTAATAATAAAATAAAGTAATAAATAAAATAGAATAATAAATAAATAATAAATGAAATAATAAATAATAACCCACTTTAAAGTACAAAATGTTGTGTCGGTAAGGTAGAAAATGACACAGTAATGATAGGTAAATTTTTTTTCTAAACAAATATCTCCTAAACAAAGCCGCGGGCGACGTTTTTGCACAGGAAAAAGTTGTCCCAAATGTGTAGATATATAACATATTTAAATTTCATCAAAATCGGAGGAATACTTATATAGATATAGAATGTTTAAAGAATTATAGTTTTTTGCAAATATCTCGGCAACCGTTCATTTCCGCACAATAATTCTTTCGGTTTCGTATTACCCTCCTCCCCCCTCACCATACACGAATCTCCACCACCGCAGGCGTTGTCACCATACTAAACTTCTGCCGAAACAGGTTGACAATTGATGGGTCACCGTTGACCAAAGCACGTTTATTGCACAGCGTACAGCGTACAGCGAGCGAGCGTTATCACAATATTAAGCGCGATTGTAAAATGCGATCGAGCAGAGTTCACATTAGAGCGTTGCACAGTGTGAGTTCGATGAACAACCAGAGTAACGCGAAAGACTACAGGTGTAAGAATTCAAAACGATGTGAGCTCGGTGAGCGAAAGAGTCAAACGAGACTATAAGCAACAACGAAGGCACCGCAGTGCATTTGAAGGATTCAAGCGGTGGAATTCGGCTAATGACAGCGCGTGTTGTTGCTAAGCGGCGTCGCGCGACGGCGACGTGCGCTCTATTTGTGTGTTGCAAAAACGGGTGACACCGAGATCACCCGTATCGGCGACATAGACCGAATTCCACTGCTTGAATCCTGAACACTATTGTTACTCTTAAATTTACGGATTTAAGACTTGTGTCACCACTATACCTTCCCCTTCTATGACGTTATTTCCCACGCTTCCGCCGCGCCCCGGTCACGTGAAGCGTTTCGTCTTATGGGACTTCCACCAACGTATTTGTAGCATTTTTCTTATCTAGGTGCACGGTAGTGCACCAGCCAAGTTCTTGCACTACCACCTTTTACACGAAACAACTTCGCCGTTTTTTAGAGGCTTATAACTCGGCACTGGAGGCAGATGGAGAGATGTAATTTCGTAAACTTGTTAAATGCTATCATGTCTCAATATTGACAAAACATTAATGTTTCAACATTAGTAGGTTCGGAGATATAGGACCTCAAAAATCGCTAAATTTGTCACTGACTGACTGACTGACTGACTGACGGATCATCAAAACCTTTTGGGTACTTCCCATTGACCTACAAGCTTGAAACTTGGCACACAGGTCTACCATAACAAACGTTCAAAGGAATAATTGTCAAAGTTCAAAATTTTACACCTTAAAGGGGTGGTATTGAAAGAAAACATTACGAAATAAGTACGTAGGATAGAACATAGCAGCATAGCATACATGTATACGTAAGTATACGTTTTATTAGCTTCGAAGTCGCAATAAATAATGATGAAAAAAACCATCGCTCTCACGTAAACAATAATAAAAACTACACCGAGCATCGTGGGGCAAACGGATCTGAGCGTCGTCAGCAGAGTGTTAATCTTCGATTCAACAAAAATGGATGAAATCCCAACAAAAACATTCTGTAAACAGGAGCCAAGTTCTTGTGGCCGTAAAAAGTTGTGAGATTAAATAAAATACGGCCATGTTCGTTAGCTTAGAAATAGCTCTTGCAATACTGAAAAAAGCGCATGTAAAAAATTAGTTTAAAAGAACGCTATTTAATTTTTAATGAATTACATGAAGGGCTGAATTATTCAAACTTGGCCGTTACTTTTTAAACCAATGGCCATAAAAGATGTTAGGTAGCGGCCAAGTTTGAATAATTTAGCCCTTCATGTAATTCATTAAAAATTAAATAGCGTTCTTTTAAACTAATTTTTCACATGCGCTTTTTTCAGTATTGCAAGAGCTATTTCTAAGCTAACGAACTTGGCCGTATTTTGTTTGATCTCACAACTTTTTACGGCCACAAGAACTTGGCTCCTGTTTACAGAATGTTTTTGTTGGGATTAAAATGACACTAAACACGATATAATTTCAAATATATCTGGTGGTTTAATTGACGATGAATGTTTCGGGCGCAAGGAAGGACAGCCTATAGGAAAGAAAGAGACGCGAAGAGTCGCAGTCGCCGGCACAGTTGAAAGGCCCGCGTGTCCTGAGTCAGGACATCACGTTCTCTATAGAAGTGCAGTATTAAAATAAGTTTGGGGGCACACCAGGGGTGTACGGGAATTTTTCTTGGGATTGGGACGGAATCCCGAAAATTCTCGGGAATCCCGGATATCGCGGCGCTAGTCGTCGAAAAGTTTTAGTCTGTACGAGGTCTAAGATTTACACTTTGTTGTTTAATCATGTAAATAGTTTCCAATAGTAATCTTCGTTGTAAATTAGGTTCTCTATCTACGATTTTGGCATTTTCAAAATCGAATGCATGGTCAAACTCAAGTGAATGTTTGGTCAAAGCAGTGTGTTGAGTTGGAAGCAAAAAAATACTTCGTTTATGTTCAGTGATCCATGTGTCTAAACGTCGTGATGTCTGTCCACTATGTATGCATGGTTGCAACCCTTGCATGGTATTGCATATACTATGTTGCAACTTTTTGAAAGTGGCAATTTGTTTTTAACTGGTGGAAACCAATTTTTTAGATATAATAGTATTTTATAAATCGTGTGAAGTCCAACCTTTCTGAAAATTTTTTTTACTTTGGTGAAAAATTATGTTGTGGTTATTATCGATCTTGTGAAACACTCAGTACAATATTCAGTATTTTTCAGACGCAAAATTCTCTTGAACATTAACCATACTTGGATCGAAACGTTGAGAAAAATCTTTTGAATTGCAAAATTGCTTTGTTTTGATTTTGAATCGAACCTGTGCGCCGATAACATAAACTAATTTCTAGAATTTAAATACTGTGTCCTGCGTGTTCCAGTTCTGTAGTCAGTTATTGTCAGAATTAGTCAATTAGACTACGGAGATGTTTTGTGCAATTATCAATTTTTATAGTTAAATTTTAAGAAAGTGGCGAAAAATAAAATCCTACTTTTAATGGGAGCAGCCTTTGTAGATCCGAAACAAATAAAATTAGCATTTTTTGAAAACTTTTCGTAAGCCATAAATGTATACAGAAGCGCAGTCTAGTCATAATTTAGCAATGTAAATGTCGGTTTGTATACGCGTAGGTCTTGCACTCGAAATTCAACCTTTTGCAAATCAATTCCAGACTTTTGTAAATCAATTTCATCCATTTGCAAATCAGCTTCACCCTTCTGCACAAAACCTGTAAATAAATCTGTAATTGAATCTAAATAAATAAATAATTATTTTTAAATATCCTTAATGGGTAAAATTGATTTGCATAAGGTTGAACTTGGCTAGCAAAAGGGTGTATTTGGAGTGCAAAACCTGTAAATACGTTGCATTGTGAAAGTGAGAAATGAAATTTTGTGTTACAACTGTTGCGAAATTCGAGGGAGATAAAAATCGAGTTGAGGCTTCAGAGTGTGAGATTGTTTGCTTTTTAGTAAGTATTTTAAATATTTGTACGTACGATAAATGCAAATAGTTCAGGTTTAAACTCGACGGAAAGTTCAAGTTGTTGGAATACCCAACACTGTCTACGTATACATGCTTGGAGAAACTTGTATTTTCGTAGATAAACTGAGGAAAGTGTTAGTTACTTGGTGCGCAGCTGAAATATCTTAACGTGTTCTCAGTCCCATGGAAGCCATCTTAATACAAGTGAAGTGATCGCGTACCAATTTCAAAAGAAAATTATCTCTTACAGCATATAACTAGACTGCGCATCTCTAAGCATTTCTGAGGATATTAGTTGGATGAAATATAAAACATAATGGATTAGAAAAATTCAAGAAAATATTGTAATGTTGTTTTTAACGTAACAAAGTGCTTCCCACAATCAATGCAGAATATTTTTATTTTGCATAAAGATCCTTAGTCTACTTGTAACAATTGTTTCTTATTTCAAGTTTAAGCATAATGTATTTTAATCTTTTATTTATATCAAAACTCTTCGCACGATAATGATTCCACAAAGAAAAGTCAATTACTAACTGACGTAACTGACGAACTATGAATTTTATACATTTATATTGTGTACATATAGTATAATAATATACACAAATAATAATGCAAGAACTGCCCCAACACAATTCTCGATGATTAATGATGTAAAACTGAATTATTTGTTAATTCTAAAATTCGTACATCGAATACTATTTTACAATCATTATATCACTAATCTTTGTATGTTGTGTAAAAAAATATTATTTAAAAAAGGAGAGTATTGATTGATCCCATCGCAAAAATGCATACATGTAGTTTCTGGTTTCTACGCTGTTGAAAATGAAACTGTACTCTTATACAGGGTGTTTACCTACAGGTGGGAGAAAATTTAAGGGGTGGTTCTCGACGATAATATAAGACGAAAATGAAGAATAAAAAAATTGCGATTTCGGCTTCGTTATTTAGTTATTAACAATTAAAAATCCGCCTAAAATGCTGCAACACATCTAACAAAAGTATGAACAATTACAGTGCAGGATAAGGATTTGTGGATATGTGTGAGAAGAATTTGAAAGTGAAAGGGCATTGACCCCTTCTACTCGATAATTCCATAGGGCGGATATTAGAAATGCCCTTGTGGATTTTAACGAGTAGGTAGGTTCAATGTCGTCCAACGATTTTTTAAACATTTTCACCTCGCTGGGTCCCCAAATGAGAACCAAGGTATGCATGCGTTTGTCACTTGATACGAGACTGTCGCGCGCCTGTGTGACGTACGCAACGTATACTTTTGTTAGAAGTGTTGCAGCATTTTAGGCGGATTTTTAATTGTTAATAACTAAATAACGAAGCC
>CM052297.1:14107035-14117562 GCA_028455765.1 Lasioglossum oenotherae | reverse complement strand
TCTCTGTATAGAAAAACTTTGTATACACAGTATTGATACAATATACCCTACTTTTGCCTCCTAACTGGTTCTCAACTTATTTGTCAGATAGTCCAAACCTCTCCGCTTCCAGTGCCTGGAGGCACGAACGAATTATATATTATCTTGATCAATAATTATGGCTAATTATTGATGGAGATAAGTTCTATCAAATCCAATAATTAATAATAAGAGAAATAACCAAAATACGGTTATACTACTAATAACCCATCACTGCTGTATTATTCATTTCAAATGTCATATCAAAAGTTTTACAAGAATGTCACTAAATTATTATAAATTATACACAATATTATAAATATTATAAATTATTGTAGGGATGCAAATGCACGCGATCGACGGTTAGGATGTCCCGAGAGGCAAACACGAATGGCGAGTAGGACACACGCGGATCACCGATACAATAAACAGCTGACAGCTAAATGCCCTAGCGAGAGTGTACAAAAGAGTGAGAGCGTGAATGTGTGTGAGAGAGAGAGAAAGCGACGACTCGACGACCGCGATGATCATACGTCAGAGTTGGGCAGGAATTAATTACATGAGTAATTCATTACATCTTCAATTACATGTGCAAAAGTGGACTATACTTACAATAAGAAAACGGTGAAATGGTCCAAAACATAAAAATTAGTGGTTTAAAAGAACAATTACACTGAAGTAATTGTTAGACTCAATTACAATTACTGTAATTGTGTTAAGTAATTGCAATTACTGTAATTGTGTTAAGTAATTGCAATTACTGTAATTATGTTAAGTAATTACAATTGCTTGTTTCACAATTACTGGTTGAGCGAAAGTAATTGCAATTCCAATTCCAATTACATATAATTGTAATTGTATTTCTGCAATTCCCAAGTAATTTTAATACAATTACAAGTAATTGTAATTGTTTGTTGCAATTACAAGTAATTGTAGCTGGTAGCTGCAATTCCTTTCTGTTTGGTACCCGGGACAAATATTTGAGGAGTGGACTGTATGGGAAAACGAAAGGATCGGGTGCAAACACAGAAGGGAGTCCGGATTGGGAAATGGTGTGGGAAGCGTAAGTGGGAAGAGGTAGCAGAAAGAAATGGTAGAGAGACGTCGCACGTTGATGATGAACCGTGATTTATTGCGTTTAAATCGCGTAAACTATAACGGCGCGATCGAGTCGATAATGATATCGATTCCGAATGGCAGTACAAAAGCTAGTTACAAGAACTGGGCGCGATATAAAGCGTGTAGATCGTATGGTTGTTAGAACGAGTCTAATGAGCGCGGTAATGCGAGCGGTTCACGGTGGTTCTCGGTAGTCACGTGATCATGCATCACGAACGCGATACCGGGAATCGCCAAAAACACGGGCGTTGCGTACAGCGGATTGGCAGGGACATGAATCCTGGGTACGGGTAACGCGGGGGCTTGCTGAGGACCGTATCGCTCGACATCGACATCTTACATTTAACTTATTTCTACGCTTAATCCTAAACACTTTCCAAATAAACGACGCTCACGCGTGAACATTCACACACCGTTAGGGTATTCTCACACACCGCTAGACCATGTATACGTACGCGAGGATTGCAAGGATACGGGATTCAACTTCTGATTTCTCGATAATGCAAGGACGGGGTTTCTTAATAGTCAAAATCGCTAGATGAAAGATCAATCTAGCCCATTGTTTGCCTCAAAAGTTCTTCTTTTACGTTTCCGAGCAATGGTTTTGCAATATTTGGCTGCATCTGGCCCGTCGGAGAGGCTACTATGCCGGCGTGACTGCAGCGTCATCTAACGGGCAACATGCAGCCAAGTATTGCAAAACATTGCGCGTCTCGTTCCCCGGACCGGCCCTAGTGCTCGGAGCTGCTCAGGCGCATACCATTTTATAGGCACTATTCGTGGTGCATCATGATGACACTCGTGTCAATAGGTTTCCGCGTTACCATTGAGGTACTATTGCGGTTTTTTTGTTAGTGGTATCCCCTGTAGGCCTACTCAATTTAAAATTTTTAAATTTATCTCATGAATTTATTTTTCTAATTAATTTTCTACAGCTATTGTCCGAAATTATCGTGCGACGTAGTGGGACATAGACCCTGTAGGCCTCCAGGAGATACCACTAACAAAAAAAAAACGCATTGGCAATGTGTAATGAGGAAACCTATTGACACGAGTGTCATCATGATGCACCACGAATAGCGCCTATGAAATGCTACGCGCCTGAACAGCTACGAGAACTAGGGCCGGTCCGGGAAGCGAGACGCGCGGGACGCATAGTCCCCGATTCTCGGCCGTCGCGATGAAAAAATTCCGAGCCATGATATAACTAAACAACTAAACAGTTATTCTTTTCACACAAGCACATAGTGTGTCGAGTATATGGGAATTCGGGAAAAAAGTCATAACTCTTAAACAATAATAATAAAATGCAAAGACAAATCGATTGGTATATATAAAAAAATTTTTTCTAATTATTTAAAAAAGAATTTTTTCTAATTATTTAAAAAAAAATGTTTTTTCAATTGCGATAACTTTGTTTTTTATGTTTTTTTTTATTGATTTATTTTCGATGGACTTGTTGAAGTCGTCATTGTTCCGCGACGGAACATATCATATAAATAATACGCATAAACTAAATGATGTACATATAATACAACACACAATAACAAATTATTTAAATAAAAATAAATTTTTTAAAAGCATCACGTTTTTAAAATGGACTAAAAAGTACAAAATAATTTTTCCTAGCCCCCTACAGACTCCTAACCACGTACAGATAATCCTGAAAATTTGTGATTGTGAATTTTTAACAGCTACGCAAACACTTGTAATATTTAAAACGAAAAACGTGGGACACATGCAATAGATAATTGATGCATGAATAGTTCACCCAAATTACTAAAAATTTTATTGCTTCGCAAATGATATGAACTGTTGTGTGAGATTTCTCAACGACTGCTACTCTCTACACTCCTTACGATTATCTTGCGCCCCACGTTTTTCGTTTTAAATCTTACAAGTATTTGCGTAGCAGTTAAAAATTCACAATCACAAATTTTCAGGATCATCTGCACGTGGTTAGGAGTCTGTAGGGGGCTAGGAAAAATTATTTTGTACTTTTTAGTCCATTTTAAAAACGTGGTTGTTCGATGCCGTCGCAACCAAACCGCGGTGGTCGGGCGATCGGCTCGGCCAGGATGAGCGCCGCTGTTTTGCGCCGTTTCGATGTCGCGAATACACTTCGAATATTCGAACGAGGACCGCTGTTTGGGTCATTTTTTTGATAGTCCTCACTTGGCGAGAATCGACACTCGATTCCGCGCGACGTCGACGAGGCTCTCTTGCTTTCCGGATGTGTACTAGAAAGCACCTATCCTTTGCAACGTATTATATTAAATCGTGCCCGCGATTTACACCTAACCGTGTCGGCCTTTCTACCTTTATACCAAAAAGTATTCCACTAAATCGTGCCGCGATTTGTACAGCGATTACGCGAGTGTCTCGTATCCACGTCAGGCCTCGCGAGAATCCAATAAATTCATTGTTTGTGAAACATATCAACGTGGACTGTTCTTCACCACACGTGGCAACCATCTCGCAGTCTCCTCATCCGAATCCAACCAGCTTCCAACCGAAACAGTGGTGTTTTTAAAAAATTTATTTTTATTTAAATAATTTTTTCTCTCATCTCCGCAGCGTGTTTACAAGCAATATGTAAACAAACGCCGCGCCGGGAGAGGCTTACGTTACCGCGAAGCGTGCAAGAATACGAAAAATGCAATACAGTATTAGCGATAGTTTTTTGCGAATATCTCGAAAACTAAAATCGAGCGGCGGGAACATGTATAGGAGAAAGTTGTTCAGAATAATGACCTTGACAACATATTTCAAGATGATGAAAATCTGAGACAAGACCCTCTTTCGAAACAATTACCCTGAAAGCTCTCCCTGTATATGTATGGTCAGGGTGAGACCCTGTTTTTTTCTCTCATCTCCGCAGTGTGTTTACAAGCAAAATGTAAACAAACGCCGCGCCGGGACAGGCTTACGTTGCCGCGGAGCGTGCAAGAATACGAAAAATTCAATACAGTATTACCGATAGTTTTTTGCAAATATCTCGAAAACTAAAAGCGGACCCCCCTATATTGGAAAAGGAAAAAGTTGTTCAAAATGTGTTGCTGTATAACATATTAAAATTTCTTCAAAATCAGAGGACGCAGACCTGTTCGCAATAATTACCAAATAATCTTTTATTTGCAACTAAGAAATAACAAATGCATCATCTTTGAAATTATTTAATTAATTTTTATTTAAACAAAAAGTTTAGTTATTATTTGCAATTAAAATCACACGTTTATATATTATTTGAAATAAAATTTGCCCAACACTGGCGTCATATCGTGAAATGGACGGATATTAATTTCACCTTTTCTAATATTAACATGTCCCAAAGTTTATTAATATAATATTGACACGTTTACAATACCCGAAAACCACATTAACTGTATATAATACTGTTTGACACGTGATTGTAAACAGGTACACAGATTTGTTCTACCACCTGTCCCGGGTTATTGTCTTTCGCGGTCGCGTTTAATTTGAAGGATTGTAACGAGCACCCAAGTATGCGAGTATGGTGGGGATACCGACGGATTCCGCAAGGACTCCGCCCCGAACAGTCAGTCGTGATTTTGGAAGCTTATCGTTCTATCAAAGAGATTATCGCGAGTCGTTCCTCCGTGACGACACCTTGTGTTAAATTCGTTGTAAAGTGAGATGCAGGATTTTTATATAATAAATAGTGTGTTGAAGTCGTAGAAACCCGGCTTCACCAGGGAAACCAGTGTTTCACTCGCCCTTCCTACCTTTTCCACCACCGGAGTGATCCAACCCTTCCTACCCGATACACCGAAGTTTCTCGTGTCGGGGTAAACAATTTATAGTCCTTCGAGCCGGATCAGCCGGAAAAGTGGAAAATTGCGACAGTAGACTTCAGTTTCTACCTTGTGAAACCGGTACAATTCAAACACCGGCGTCGATAAGACAGGGTGACTTTGACTACGCGGCGACCTCAAACAGACACCAACCGTTGCGATGGATTTGAATGTCACGGAATCTTTCGAAACCGCTTTGGAAAGGCAGTTGCAAGCCTGCGTCTCTCTCAAGAAGGCATTAATTAATACGAAGAAGAAAGGAGAGGCTAACTACACCCTCCGGTATCTGGAAGACAGGTTCAAACTGTTCGAGGATACCTGGTACGAGATCAAGCAGCTGAATGCGTTTCTGCAAGCTGCCAGGAAGGCCGACAGAAAGAAGGAAGACGTTACGTACTTCGCATCTAACCAGATGGACCGCATAGACGACATACACGAGGAAGGATGGGACTATTTCAAGGAGCACATCGGACGCTTGACCATCCCGATGACGCCTTCCGCGGCAAGTTCCTCCGTTTTGTATCCCTCACCCCCGGTAAGTGGAGCGGTTCCAGTTAAACTTCCGAAGGTGGAGGTTCCTACGTTCGACGGGGATCTAGCAAAATGGAAATCGTTTGAATCCAGATTTAGTTCCGCGATTCTGAAAAACACTAGACTAACCGACGTGTCGCGCCTTGAGTATCTGCTTAGCGCGTTAAAGGGTGAAGCTCTCGCCGCCGTCGAGAATCTCGATGTAATCGACGCGAATTTCGAAATTGCGTGGAATCGCCTTCGCGAAACGTATGATAATGAACGGATAGTCGTTCAAATTTTACTGCATAAATTGTGTGCAGTAAAGTCCATCAAGCACGATCAGCTCGATTCCTTAAAGCAATTTACCGTTCACTATCGTAATACATTAGAGGCTCTCCGAAAACTCGGACATTCATCCGATCAAGATTTTCTCGTATATATGATCACGAGTACCTTCGATAGCGAGTTGAATCAAACGTGGAGCGAACATATCGGAGACACAAAAACCTATCCGAGCTACAAAACATTGGAAAAGTTCATGCTAAATAAAGCCGCGGCGTTGGAAGCGAAACAACAGTCAAAGCCGAAACCCGCGTCTGTCGTGCAGCAATCGAGTCTAATGCACTCGCGGTCCACCGTCCACGTAATCGAAGAGTCAGGCCGCGCGCCATGTTTAATGTGTTCTGAATTACACTCCATTCGAGAATGCAGAGCGTTTCGAAAACTGTCTCCGCTCCTACGCTTCGACTTTCTTAAAGATCAGCGCGTATGTATAAACTGTCTCAGCTCAGACCACACTATGTCGGTCTGTTCGAGTCAGAACGTCTGTAACGAATGCGGAGCGAGGCACCACACGCTACTCCACCGAAAGGAGAATCAGGGAAATTATAGGGAACCATCGAGACCGAACAAGAATGCCCCTTCTCGCGCGACCCTGGAGCCCAACGTGGGGCCTTCGCGATCGTCGCCGACCACTCCGGCGACTACCAGTCAGGATACCTGCGATAACGTTACCTCGCATTTCGCCGAGGCTGCTCAAAACGTTGGGAAGGAGGTCCTACTAGCCACAGCTCTAGTAACCGTGTTCTCACCGGACGGCCGTTCACGATTAACGCGCGCATTAATAGATCAAGGCTCGCAGTCGTCGTTCATTTCGACTAATTTGGTTCAAAGTTTACGCTTGAAGCAGATTCGTTCGCCCATAAGGGTAACAGGGCTCGGCGGGGAGCATGCGACCACCATAGACTACAGCACGTTCATTCGAATAGGAGGGGCCGCTCACTCGAAGCCGATCGCTTCTACGCGTGCGTTCCTTGTACGTAACATTTCACAGTACATTCCGCCCCAGATTAAGTTAGATGATTACCGAGCATTCGCGAACCTCGCGCTAGCCGACCCCAATCCCGCATCGAATCAAAGAATCGAGTTGCTGTTAGGAGCCGAACTCTTCAGCCAGATACTTCGCCCTGGTATCCGTCGGTCACCTAAAAGCGGTCCGGTTGCCCAGAATACAGAGCTGGGATGGATACTGACTGGCAGAATTACAGGAACGAGCGTCTCGCATCCCACGGTGACTCTGCATCTCGGGGTTACAGAGGACCCGCTTGAAAAGGCTTTGTCGCGGTTTTGGGAAACGGAAGTTGTACCTGCGTCGCGCCCCCTTACTACGGAGGAAAACCTATGCGAACAGCACTTTACCCAATCCTATACGCGGGACGAAACAGGTCGGTTCATAGTACGGTTACCGTTCAACAGACCGGAACCGGACGATCTCCTTGGAGATTCCTTCCGTGGAGCCGCTGCGTCCCTCCGTCGATTAACGACAAAACTACAACGCGACCAGAAGATCAAAGACGAATACACGGCCTTCGTACGGGAATATGAATCACTCGGCCATATGTCGCGACTTTTAGCGATTGATAGAGCGAGGACATTCATCCCACATCGCGCGGTCGTTCGGGAAGAGAGTTTGACTACGAAGTTACGCGTCGTCTTCAATGCATCGAATAAACCCACAAGCGGTTACTCCTTGAATGACTTACTTCACGTAGGGCCAAAATTACAATTGGAGATTTCAAAGATACTGCTAGACTGGCGTCTCCACCAATATGTACTGGTCGCGGACATCGAGAAGATGTTCCGCCAAATTATCGTACATCAAGAAGATAGGAAATACCAGTGCATATTATGGGAAAATGAATCGTCTGCCGAACTCGAAGCGTATGAGTTAAATACGGTGACATACGGCACTGCCTGCGCCCCGTATCTTTGGATGCGCGTTATTAAGGAGATCAATAACCTTGAAGGAGCAAGATTCCCTCTCGCGTCTCCGATACTTGAAAATAGCATCTATGTGGACGACGTCTTCATGGGGGCAGAGGACGAGCGGCTGCTCGAAAAAACGAGGCAGCAAGTATGTCAGTTACTTGCACGAGGTGGCTTCCATCTTCGAAAATGGGCTGGGAACAACTCGCAAATCCTTAGGAACATCCCGGAGACTAAACATTCACACGCAGTCGACCTGCGGATATTCCACGAGTCAGAGCTCAAGGTTCTAGGAGTCAACTGGATTCCATCGGACGACGCCTTTTATTTCAACCTGCAGCAGTTCGCCATATGCGAAAGAAAGATGACCAAGCGCGAGCTCCTGTCGGAGATCTCAAAGTTGTTCGACCCTCTAGGTTGGTTATCACTGATCATCATTCGCGCGAAAATTCTAATGCAGCAGCAATGGCTCGAAAAGATTCATTGGGATGATCACGTATCCGACAAGACACAGGACCACTGGAATGCATTCTGTTTAGATTGGCGTGAATTGAACTCCATGCGAATTCCTCGCTGGATACATTATAGCCCCGATTCGACGCAAGTACAGTTGCACGGATTTAGCGATGCTTCCAACGCAGCATTTTCTTGCGCTGTCTACGCACGAGTGTCGTCCCTCAGCGGCGACACATTTACCACGTTGCTCGCTGCGAAATCGCGAGTTGCGCCGATTAAAACTCTTTCAATTCCAATCCTCGAATTGAACAGAGCGGTAACGTTGGTGGAACTCCTGGAGCACGTCACCAAGTCCATCACGGTCTCAGCGGATCGCATCATATGTTGGACCGACTCCACGATAGTCCTCGCCTGGTTGAGGAAACATCCTTCAACATGGAAGACCACGGTGGCCAATCGCACGTCAAAAATCCACTCAACGCTCCCATCGGCTACGTGGAAGCACGTGCCGACACGATTTAATCCAGCTGATTTAAATTCGCGCGGTGCAAAGGCAGAGTTGTTATCGTCAACATTCTGGATCGAGGGACCACCCTGGATGCGGGAAAGAGAGGAGCGGTGGTCGCTCCAGCAAGTATATGAAACGCAAGAAGGACAAAACAAATCAGCTGTTCATCTGACAACAAGCGGTGAGCCATGGGTCGCGCTACATCAAATTTCCAGCTGGCCTCGACTTATCCGCGTGTTCGGCTATGTCAGACGGTTTGTAAATAGAACGCGCTCGAAAAGCCTTGCGTCCCGCATTTACCTCACCGCGTTCGAGTTACACGAGGCAGAGAGAACATCATACGTTACGTACAAGCCCATGCGTTCCCTTCGGAAATCAAGGGACTCAAAGAAGCAAAACCGTTGGACAAGCGATCATCGCTTACCCCTTTGAACCCCTTCATGGATCAGTTCGGTATCTTGCGAGTAGGAGGAAGGCTGGAGAATTCTATCCTACCTTGGGAAACTAAGCACCCCAGCATTTTACCAATACATAGCATCTCGGAGCTAATCCTACGCGACGCACACCTGCGTTCTCTTCATGGCGGAACGCAATTGACAGTGTACACAGCTCGCCAGAAGTACTGGATATTAGGCATACGCGATGCAGCGCGAAGAATAATCCACCAATGCGTAAGATGTACACGATGGCGGGCGGAAATGTCCACGCAGATTATGCAAAATCTCGTGCCTTCTCGCTGTCGACCATCCTTCCCGTTTCTCAACATCGGTATAGACTACGCGGGGCCGTATCTGGTACGCGACGCCGCGGGTCGAGGAAAAAAATCTCACAAGGCTTACATTGCTGTGTTTGTTTGCCTGGCAACACGAGTAATACATTTAGAGTTGGCCCACGCGTGCTCTACGGATGCATTTCTCGCTGCCCTTGATCGGTTCATTGCTCGTCGTGGGATACCGAAATCCATAACCAGCGATAACGGAACCAAATTCGTTGGTGCAGCACACGAGCTCGCGCGAGACTTTGTTACGATCACCGACTCGTCAGAATGGCAGAAGCACTGCGGGGATCTACGCATTCAATGGTCCTTCTACCCCCCTGGAGCACCGCATCATGGAGGCATGAAGGAGGCGGCGGTCCGCTTTGTCAAGCACCATCTTCGGCGCATTATGGGATGCTTCACACCAACCGCCGAAGAGTTTACAACCTCGCTGTGCAAGGTCGAGGCCACCCTGAACTCCCGACCGATCACAAGGGTGCGAGACGATCCAGAATGCTTGGAAATCTTAACTCCCGGGCATTTTCTAACGGGCGGGCCACTCAATGCACGACCAACTCCATCGGTAACCGAAGTGCCAATCTCTCGTCTATCGAGATGGCAACAAATTCAAAATTTCTACGAACGCTTGTGGAAGATATGGTCACGCGAGTACCTTCAGGAGCTACAGTCAAGATATAAATGGCAGGTCACCAAGGACCAGTTGACTATCGACGATGTCGTGCTCGTGGAAAACTCTATTCTACCTCCGAATAGATGGGAAATGGGCAGAGTAACAAAAACGTTCCCAGATAAAGCAGGTAACACCCGCATAGTACAGGTGCAGACGAAAACCGCTAGTTACCGTCGACCGATTACGCGGTTATGCAAATTACCGGTAAATGAATGAAACTTAGTAATATGACCCGTGAATTCTAGAGGAATGAGTGCAGGTAGCGTGACGATAAGAATATGTGTGTGAAGCTCGGCTCCTATTATGTCCGTTTGCGCGACCGCGCAAGGCGGGCGGTATTGTTTGACACGTGATTGTAAACAGGTACACAGATTTGTTCTACCAC
>CM052297.1:14093189-14106935 GCA_028455765.1 Lasioglossum oenotherae | reverse complement strand
GGCAATAACCTAAAACCTGCGAAATGTCATGACATTGTTGCGTCCCCATCGCGCACGCGCAACTTGTCTCCCATTCGCCCCACTCAATTCTCGGTTAGATAGCGATGGAATAGGATAGTGACAGGGGAAAAGGAGGAGAGTATTTCCGAGAATATGGACCAGTGCTTCGATTATGCCCAACATTTTTCGTACGATGGATAGCCGCTAGAGGCGCCGCAGAATTTAAAAAAATTTGTATGATTTGATTCTGTAAAATGAATGTATAACAAGTGTATTTGTGTATATTTTGTAACTCGTAGGACACGTCCTGGAGTCTTTTTGTCCGGTGAGATTATTTCGATACATTCCCGCCAATATAACTGCCTCAGGGCTCTGGCCGCTCTGCTACCCAATAGTAGATACGTTACTGTTTTTCCACGCAGCGCCTCCAGCGGCCATCCATCGAACGAAAAATGTTGGGCACAACCGAAGCACTGATTTGGACATGGTTTCATACCCCATCTAGCACCATAGGATGGGCTGGGAGAGCACAGTTTCGCGCGGAATCGCGAAAACCATGGCTCTCTTTCCGCGTCGGAGTATCTCTAATTTCTTCTCGTTTTCTATAACCACGAATTCGAAACCTGTGCTACGTGTAGTGTTCAGTAATTGTGTGAAAGTATGGTGTTTCCTGTTTCACTGATGTAACAAGCAAATGGATTTACGACTGAATAAGTGAGTTTTTAATTGAATCAGTTTCTACTTCTTCTATCGTTTGGGTAAAGTTGCCGATGATGTGGGTTCTCACCGATTTCGATGACTGAAATATGTTATAAAATTCGATGTTTTAAATATCTTTTTCCTTTGAAATAAAGCTCATCGAAATCGGCGAAGAGATAGTATGTACATCGATCGATTTACAAATACAAATTTTTACAATAATATCGTAAACTAAAGTCGACCGACAAAAACCGTAAAGGGAAATGTTGTTCAGACTCATGGCCTTGACAACATATCCAAAGCTTATCGCGATTGGCCAAGAGATAGTACATCGATCGATTTACAATTACAAATTTTTACAACAATATCGTAAACTAAAGCCGATGGACAGAAACTGTGAAGGGAAATGTTGTTCAGAATCATGGTATTGACAACATATCCAAAGCTTATAACGATTGGCCAAGAGATCGATTGATTTACAATTACAAATTTTTACAATAATATCGTAAACTAAAGCCGATCGATAGAAACTGTAAAGGGAAATGTTGTTCAGAATCATGGTATTGACAACATATCCAAAGCTTATAACGATTGGCCAAGGGATCGATTGATTTACAATTACAAATTTTTACAATAATATCGTAAACTAAAGCCGATCGATAGAAACTGTAAAGGGAAATGTTGTTCAGAATCATGGCATTGACAACATATCCAAAGCTTATCGAAATTGGCGAGGGTTCACATCATCGAGAAACTTTTGTTCGTTGCGACATCGAGGCGTGCCACCGACACTCGGCTGCCGGCGCGCCGGGCTGCACGCGTCTAGCTCGCGCACTGATTGGTCCGTGTTTTTCTTTAGTAACTCGTTAACGAAGCCGCGGACGACATTTTTTCAAAGGAAAATGTCGCTTGGAATGATCTCAGGAACCTCCCATTTTTGGCTCCGGAGGTAATTTTGAGACACCCTGTATACGAATGTGACCCATGTGCGATCCAGTGCGAACCAGTAGCGATCATTGTATACATCGGTACGTTAGTTGCAAGTCTTGCGAGTTTTTGAATTATTTCAATATGCATATCCATGAATTTATAAATTTGACATACAATTTCGATTCCTTGTGGAACTTTTGTGTGAGAAATAGGGTAGTTGTAATGACAAAAGTTGTTCAGAATGTTATCCTCGATAACATATGTCAAGGTCAAGGTCATCCGAGCTGCCTCACCTAAACGTAAGGTTTACCAATTATTGAGTTGTATATACTCTTTTTCGGATGTAGCAAGCCTGTGAAATTCATTGAGAAGGTTTCGTACAACAAGATGAATCAACAGACCATAAGAACAACACACAATCTGTTTGTTGACTGTCCTTGTTCACGGACGACTCTGTTCCACTTGGGAAAAACGTATCGATATAGACGAAAATATTATTGATTACTGGGAAAATCAGAAATATAGATTCCCGTATTTATCAAAACTAGCGTGCATTATTCTCTGCTCTAAAATTAACGCTAAATGATTTGCGATGTAATTTGTCAGGAGACAATTTGAAAAAACTCATGTTCGTCACATTAAATTTTGAGTATAGCAATTAATTTTATGAATAAAAAATTTATGAAATAATTGATTGTCTAGCATTTGAAAATTGTACTATATAATAATAATTATTACAAATTTCCTTCATCAATAACTGTTATGAGCGATCGAAATGAAGTCCTCTCATTGATAACTGTTATAAGCGATTAAAATAAATTTCTCTCATCGATAATTGTTATGAGCGATCGAAATAAATTTCTCGTATCGATAATTGTTATGAACGATCGAAATAAATTCCTCTCGTCGACAACGGTTATGAGCAATCGAAATAAACTTCTCCCATCGATAACGGTTATGAGTAAATTTCTCCCATTGATAACTGTTATAAGTGATCGAAATGAATTTCTCTGAACGATAACATTGACCAACAAGAGAAACAATTTTCGGTTGCTTATAATCCTTATTTGTAACCAATACGGGCCACTCCATGCCAACTCGATTAGTTTTTGCAGGCACCATCGTCAATTTTGTTCTAAATGAAATATGTTGTAGACCATGTAAAATTAGGCGGGTTTAAGTCATCATTTAGTCGGTTTCGAAATTTTTTAGAAATAGCAGGCCGTCAGTTTTCAATTTTTGCCCATTTTGGCGAAAACGTGCCTCACTTACGAATTTTTATCTCAGGAACTATTTGTCCGATTGAGCTACATATTTTTTTGTTTTATTCGGAAAGAATTGGGCAATCAACTTTGTAATGCCGAAAAATTTAAACAAATTCTTTTTTTAAGTTTTTTTCGATGATGGGGCTCAGTGATTTAAATTTAAAAAAATATATGGTAGTATTCCTTGAAGTTTCCCCTTTAAAATGCGCCCTTGAAAAAGGTGGTATCGTTAAAATTGGCGTCACAATGAGCTGGTAAAGTACGCCGTGTACCTCCGTTTTAGGTAGAGGCAGATTGTATACGACTAAATAACTCTATTTATACCTGGAGAACAATATTAATATTAGTAACCAGTAACCACTCTTGGCCAACAACACCATTTTAATCATGACTTCATTTATAGATATTAGTATTTAGTATTAGTTCCTCAATGGAAACCACGAGAAGGTGGTGATTTTCATCCATCGGGGAGGGGTAAGGAGGGTTTATGGTAAAAAGTATGGATAGGATCATTGTGTGGGGTGAACTTAAGGATTATGGAAAAAAATAAATTATAAGATCCATTACTATTATATCACATACACACATATATTTATATAAACATTTATTTGGTAATGTTACCAGTATTAGGAAGGCGTAAGGCCGCTATTAGGCCGCTATTAGACGAGCCACCAGTGGCCCAGCTCGTCGTGGGGCATTGAATCATATGGAGCCTATTACACGAGGACACTTGGTGGAGCCACCAAAAATTGTTGCCGATCTGGTGGACGGCATCGGCAACCGGCCGGGCAACATTTGGTGGCGCCGCCACCAGCCGGGGCATTGATTTGAATGTAGCCTATTAGACAAAGCCACCAAAGTTGCGCCACCAGAATCACGAAAACATGAACAATTGACGACATTGACGTTCAAATTACCACCACATTTATCGTAAAATGTTTATCGGAACGCTTGCTGGTACCACCTGAACCGATTCATAAAAGCTGTTCAATTCGGTGGCGCTACCAAGTTGCCGAATCATTAAATGTGCCGAGACACTGGTGGTCCTCGTGTAATAGCGGCCTAAGAAGTAACATTACTAAATTGTCCGTTAACGATGCATATATTTAGAATAAGTAATTTTTTCTATAAGTAAAAAAAGCTTTATAAATATCATATTCAACATTTAAACCGAAGCATCACGTATGTTTGTTCCCGCCAAATCATATTAAGTACTCACACGTAATGCGAATGGAGTATAAAGTCTTTTTCTTTAGAACACGAGAAATCGTGTTTTACGTTGAGTGTTGACACTGACAATGAATGGTAATAGGCAGGGGTGTGCGAGAACCCGAAATGTCGGGTCGGGTCGGGAACACGAAATTTTTTCGAGATCGGGACGGGTACCCGAAAATTTCGAGATTCTCGAGTTTATCAGGATTCCCGAAAAATAGGGATTCTCGAATTTATCGGGATTCTCGAAAATTTTGAGAACCCAGTGATCATTTATATTTGGTTTAATGAATACATTCATAGTTTCGGATTTTTTATTCTAGATGTTTTCGAAATTGAAAGAATGTTATCCATCACGAATTCTTTTCAAGAATGTCTCTTATGTCATATTCTCGAAATTTTCGGGAATCTCGAAATTTTCGGGAATTTCGAAATTTTTCGGGAATCTCGAAATTTTCGGGAACCCGGCCCGACCCGACTCGACCTCTTCTCGACTCGTCCCCACCATCGGGTTCCCGATAGTTCGGATTCTCGCACACGCGTAGTAATGGGGCCTCTGTGAGGCTCTAACGCCCCAAAACCGACGGATACCAAAATACATTGGGTGTCAGGTCAATTCCTATAGCAACACTCACTACATATCAACATGGCGATGCCCCTACGTGGCAAAAACGCTTAAAATCGAACAACTTTGTACAGGCATAACTCTTGAACCAGTAAATTCCTAACATTAAAACTTGGATTTTCGGAATTTTCACGTGGAAATCTACAGGATTACGTAAAAGAAGTGTAAAATGTTTGATTTCCGGAGGTAAACTTCGTATCTTTTTCGCTAAGTCTAAATACCAAAAAATCGTACACACTGTTTACTTTAATGAATACATAGAGACGATTTGAAAACGTTTTGAGATTAATTGTAACGTACCGATGCAATCAATAATTTCATAAAATTGTGTTTTCGTTAGATGTGAGGAAAGGGACAAACATGATGCAGCAGCAAGATGAATCACCGATAATGGCACATAGATCATCACGAACTGAAACTGTCAGGCAAGATGTAACAAAGTTGAAGACTGCCACATTAAACAGAATGGGAAAAATGTTCAAACAGCGCTCGTAGACGCCAGGTGCAAATAACTCAGGATTAAACAATTCTATGGTAAGCGATCTCGTGTTAAAAGAGATGTAAGAACAGTAGAACTTATCAATCAGTACTCTTCACACTTTACTTACCGGAAGCCTATTAATAAGATTTTCAATAACTTTATATCAAGTTAAAAAGAAGTTAAATATTCTTTTAAATAATAATCCGCATCCATGATCTGATGATAAATGTGGAGCAACTAAATTGAACATTGTCGCAATATGTAACAAGGCTTGCAATGTATCATCAACTTGATTAAGATAAACGAGGTACCGTCCTCGCGATATTGACATTCGACTCTCTCCGAATGACATGGTACAATTTACACCGTCTATATATATATATATATATATATATATATATATATAGTTCTACAGGACGAGGCACGAATTATTGACACCTATAGTAACTCCGAAAGTATGATGGTAATGCAAAAGTTTTCGAAATAAAAATTGCGTCGTACAATAGGGGCCATAGTGTAGCTTTAATCTTTTGGAGACTGGGGGAGAGATGGGGGTAAACCTTACGTTAAGGGGAGGCACCTCGGATGACCTTAATCTTGACATACACTACTGAAAAGAATTAAGGGATCACTTGTGCGAACCCGAAAAATTGGTCCTACTTTACGTGGTCATAACTCCGTCAAAAATTGACGTATCGACATCGTTAGACAATGGTTTGAAAGCCTGAAACCTCTAGTTTCAGACGCTCTGTTTCAAATTGTTGCTATGTTGGTTTTTTATAAAGTTATAGCAAGATGAAGACAACATTGACGGTTAACAAAAATTTTGTGCAACTTTGGAACATCACACGGGGAACAACAATTTTTTTTGATAAATCGCGTTAATATCATTTAAAAGGGCTATCTTTCCTGTATAAATTGTGTGGTTGTTGAATATTGTGCTGTTTTTTTTATTCGAGTTATTCAACATTGAAGATTAAGAATACACGTGACGTTTTAGACTTGTCAGTGTTCTTTCTTCATAAAAGCAACATTTCCAATACTATGTTAAATAATGGTAATACTAAAGTTTAAATAAGGGAGTAATTTAGATGAGAAATTAAAATAAAAATCTAAAATATAAAATTGTTTAAAATAAAACGGGCCGTTCCCGGTGCTAAGTTGCATACCGATTCCGAACGGTAACGCGCGGTGTTTACCTTTCGTATATTAGACGCCGGGGAGGCATCAGACCTGTCGCGTTCGAGTGTTTTTGCCTCACCAACGATTTCAGCTGATCGAGTTCGATGACACACGACGAGGTAATCGACCTAGTTTGTAAACCTCGCCGTGTCAGTGTGTCATCGAACTCGTCGTTATTGTCGAGTGGGCCATCATATCCTTTTCTCCTTATATCAAATCCGTTGTCTCCCTCGACGCTTCGTTCGTTAGGTCATTGTCCTAACGAACATTGCGGCGATCCTAGATACTCAATTTTGAAATCCCCACTCTTTATTCCTTCCGAAAATCGATGGTCCACCAGACTATAAAGAGAGCGGCGTTTGCGTGCGATTTGACTATTCAGTAAATTTCCGTCTGTAGCATCTGCTAGCGTTACACTCTAAAGTCATTTAATATCTAACCGTTGATATTTCTATCTGCGATCGACTCATCCTTCCGTTTACATCTTCCGTTTCTCACCGTCGCACACTTCACATAGTTCGAAATAGCGCAGATATTCTTCCGTTCATAATTAATCTCCACTTCATGATTTCTGTATTTCTCTTTGTATTTATTTCGGTTATAATATAGTTCTTGTTAGTTAATCTAGTCATTCGTTTCACCTTATCCATATCCACTTCCAACGAGAATCATCAATTCTCACTCCGTTCAACTGAAAACAAAAATTAAATAATTTAAATAACAGTGAAGTACACTATTGATTATATTATTGTTACTATTCAGCAACCAAAATTTCATATTTTATTATTATATTAATTATTATATATATATTGTAAATTATTCAAATAAAATTAATTAAATTAATATAAATTATGAATTCTAAACGCAACATGAAATTGGTTCAGTGAGATAACGATTAACTTCGATCACATTATAATTCATGAACATCATTTAAAAAATTTTCCATGTTACGTGTATTGCTGAGAGCTGCTTGAATGTCCCCGGGGGGGGACAGAGGCAAGAGGGGTCTCCAGCTAGCGCCGCCTACCCCCACCTCTGACGCTCCCCTACTCGCCGCGTGACCACGCCCTGTCAGCTGCTTGCGTCATGCGACGCATAGAAATAGGATTCCCGTATTTATGGGGGGCTACGGGAGAGAAAGAGAGAGAGCGCGCGGGAGAGAGAGAGAGAGAGAGAGAGAGAGTGGGAGAGCGGGGGAGAGAGAGACGCCTACGCCGTTGAGATTCCTCGAATCGCTCGTACGTCTGATTCGCTCTTCGTCACGTAACTCGAGTATTGGGGGTGACTGCGTCGGCCAATAGAAGGCTATAGTCGAAACTGCGTGTGATACTAGGGTCGCCCCCTCCAAGCCAACCAATCGCATACCTGCCAGGGACCTTCTTGTCAGCTCTTAGCAATACACACGAATGCATGGCCCTCGCAATCAATTAATTATATCTTTATTTTAAATGCCATTCATTTACCACCCATATATTTTGTAGATTTATTTATTATTTGTCAGAAAAAACCACTGCAGAGAAATAGAGTAAGTAAAATTATCTATATAGAATAGACTACATTTTGATGAACTGCAAATAACCAATAAATTTACGAAGAAAAGAAAATCAATTGAAATAATACCCAATAAGTTAACCGTTCAATTTTTCGAGGATTTTAACTATGTTAGACCATTTTTATTACTGTTAGTATAAGATATATCTTATATAAAAGTTTGTGCTATTATAATGTATGTGTGTGTGTGATGTTGGTAATGAATCAATGTAATTTGTGAAAGCAATTTGTGAGAACAGGGGGATGTTCGAATAATAAATTGTTTAACTAAATAATAATAATTATCGTTACATTTATAATTCCGTTAATTGTCAGTTCAGTTATTTAGCTATTTGGAATTCGAATAATTGGTGTATTTACAATAAATTTGTCATTTTATAAATTTTATAAATTTGTCATGTAACTTCTTCGAAGGTTTATTTAAATCTAATTCCACAAAACAAATTTTGTTGATTCAAAGCGATGAACAAATTAACAAATATGTACAATGTGTCCAAAACTATTTAACAAAATTTACAATTAATCAATATTAATGTTGTCGGTAAAATGGAGAACTAATATGTGTTATAAAATAGGAGTTCACATTATCGACAACCTGACAAAATAGAATTCTACATTATCGAAATCTGTCACACTACACAGACTTTTAAGTCTATGTCACATATAAGACACCGACGAGATACTATCAACACAGACTTAAGATAAGTACAGACTATTACGGATGACGAACAGGTGTTCAATATCATCTCTGGAGGAATCGTCCTAGATAAACGAACAGAGCTACCCTAGATAAATCTACATAACTGTTTAGGTTAGTTTAGGGCCCAAACATATTCACGCACGACCAATTGGTCGTTGACAAAATACGAATGTTCACTTGAACGGTAGGTACTGACAAGTACCACCCGTCATTGCAGGCCTATATAAGCCCTTGAATTTCCACTCTCGGGGGCTAGTACTGTCGTAATCACGAATTGTGTCGCGTCGTGCTGCATCTCGGAAGTCAACTACCAATGAGATCGGACGTTCGTTCCTTTTGAATCAAAGTTTAACCGTACAGATTGCGCGAGTTGGGTGTAAAATCTGTTAGGCAGTGATAAGGTTGCTCCGAGACCCCCGCATTGCCAGTGCGTCAACACCGTGCACCTTAGTTTAGGTAATATCATCTTTCAATTCTTTCTATTCTAAATTAAATCTATTCGCGACAATTACACAATTGTAACACGAATCCTTATAGTCAGAATATATTTGTGTTCTTTGATAATTTAACGCAAATTCATTAAATCCATTATTATTGTCCAATATCCTAATCAAGTAATTGTTCATCCCCACACGATACAATCTTACCGCTCGGATTGTATCAATTAAATTATACTAGTTACGAGGCTTACTAATTATTCTAGCGACTCCCTTATTTCGCATCAGGTTCGTTCGCGACATTCCAATTGTCTAAACAGAGTTTTATCCAACCTAGCGGCTCCCCAGTTTCGCATTGGATTCGTCCGCATCCTAACAGCTCCCTGATTTCGTATCAGGTTCGCCTGTGCTATTATACAACCTCCTAGCAGCTCCTCGGTTTCGCATCGGGTTCGTCTGCGTTTGACTCCATTCCTAGAGGCTCCCTGACTTCGCGTCAGGTTCGTCCTCGCTGTCTATAATCCTAGTGGCTTCCCAATTTCGCATTTGGTTCGTCCGCGTTCCTTAACTAACAAATTGATACCTTATTCCTAGGGTAACAACCCTTCGCCGGCCACTCGTGCTGCTCGCGGCCCTGGCTCGTAAATATTATCATCATTTATATTCATTGTTTATTCTCCTGTATATTAAGCTATTAAGCCCTTGTAACGCTTTCTGGTTGGGAGAAAGCCGACTCAGCCGGTTGTACAGGGTTCTTCGAGCCGCGAATGAATACTGCTGGTTGCAACATAAAATAGACATTTATTAGTAGCCAAGATATATAATACAACGATCGTACGCGGTTACGCCTTATAAAGGTCGTCGCCCACTATACCGACACGGCGCGTACCTGAACCGCGCAAACAGGCCGTTTTGGGTTTCTTCTGTGTATTTCAATGGGGACGCGCACACTAGACCGTTCCGTAGCCGGGCTGGAGCGTCTACGTATCGGGACCGGAACAAGTGCGCACACTATACCGGACAGCGCAGACACTTGACTTTCTTCTATGTAGTTTAAATGGAGGTGCGCACACTAGACCGACACCGCTCAGCACCGACACGACACGCAACGGCGCGGCGCTGGAAAAGGGACATTCTCGGCGAGAATGTTTCGCCGCCGGCGCGACGTAGTGTTCGAATGGAAAACGACTAAACGACTAAAATGAAGATCGCAAACAATAGAATTGGTTCGTTGATTTCGTATATTTGTCAATTGATGACAATTTTAGTTATACTATAGTTAGTTATTTAAAGTTTTAAATATTTATAAAAGAAATTTTACTCGCATAACTTAAAAATACTGCCAATTTTGCAATGATTGTTATCCAGACGCCATAAACAAAAGTCTCTTTTTAATTTGATAAAAAAAATCATTTGTAAAAAGTTCATATTTTACCACAAGGAATGCAGTAATCGTTGGATTTTACAAAAGTTATTCGGGAAATCTAGTTAATTGAAAATATTAAATTTGCATATGTTCTATTTACAAACAATCATTATCGATGATAGACATCATCATTAATTGATAAATATCCATTGTAACGGACAACAATTCTTTTTGGTCATGGAACCGCTATCGATGATGGAAATAATTTTTGTGTATTACTATTAGGAATCATTGTCGAGGACAGAAATTTATTTGGGCTACTGATCATGCGAGAGTCAAGTTAGGTCAAAGTCAAAATCATATTTATGGCTATATTCTATATCCATATATGGAATGTATGTTTGTTATAAGAAATTATATATAGGGTATTTTGTTTATCCAATGACGGAAATATCTCGTGACACACTAAAGTTACGAAAAAATTAGTTAACAAAAATTGTTCAGTATGGAGAGAACAATAATATGGTGTAAGTTTTTTTTCAGGACTCGAATGGCGGGGGAGGAATTTCACAAAACACAAAAAAATTTTCTGAAATGGATCCTTTTTTTTGTCATAACACGTTAGCATTTTCCAAGACGAATTCAACGACATATCACATTCTGTTATATTTACTGTCGCAAAACATTCGAAATTCTATTATATATTTGTATCTTCTTAAGTAGGCAATGGTAGTATCTGGTTACCAGCTATTAGTTAGTCGTAATAAACAAAGATAGACCTTCTCCTATGTCTGCTCTCTTTCTTTCTCTGTGTTGCCGAAATAAATAAACATAAAATTTATAATTCATATCCTTAGCAAGTTTATTCAGTATCCCTAAATTAAAGTGCTCTTTTATTTGTCAATTAAATAATTATATTATTTTTTGCACTTATCAATGTTTAATTTAAGAAAAAGAATCATCTTTCTATTTGTTCCACCATTCCACGTTTCAAAAATTTCTTACCGGCATTTCTTAACTTTTCTTCCGACTCTCCAAAACAAATAACAAGAAGGTCGATCTTTGATTACGTGATATGCCGTTGAATTCGTCTTGGAAAATGCTATTGTGTCATGACGAAAGAAATGTATGGTTTCAAAAAAAAAAAATTGATTTGTTGCGAAATTTCTCCGAGAGGAGAAATTTCAAGGCATATACTGCCTTGAATTCTTTAGCCGCCAAAAAAGTACAATGTTGTGGAAGTAAAATTTTCTGGCACATTCGAACGCCAATTGTCTGGCTTTTCTGTTGAACATGACCAAAATAAATGGACAAACATTCCAAAGGTTGCTTTGCCATAATCATTTTTCAATGCTCATTAAAAACGATTCTCTTTGTTTTTGTATTCTATTGTGGCCTCCCGTCCATCTTTTCGTTTTTTAAGATAAACTACAGCGTGCCTTTACAATAATACACTGATTATCGCCAGAAAACTCGGAAAAAGTCGACGAAGTCACCCAGTCATAAGCAATAAAAACTCGACCGTACGTCCCAAAACAGCGGTGTCATGGCAAAATATCTTCGCTCGACATGAGTTGCCGCCAGCGCAGTGGTGTTCACCACTAGAACGGTCTGGACTAGATCGTTCGATGGGTTACGGCCAGTTACGGCGCGGCGAACGCCCGCGTAAGTGGTGAGCGCCACTGAAAGTGTCGTTGCGGTGTCGGTCCTGTCTAGTATGCGGCAACGACAGCCACCGCGGTGCCTTTTTGACGGCACGGGCTGGTGCACGTACGCGCCGTGTCGGTATAGTGTGCGACGACCTTAACTCGAACGTTGGTACACGTGGTGACAACGGGCAGGCGGCGCGACTCGACGACGGACAGGACAACGGGGCGCGTCGAACGCGAGTAACGACGGACGCGAATAACGGCGGGCGCGAATAATGGCGGACGCGGATAACGGCGGACGCGAATAACGGCGGACGCGAAAACGGCGCTTACGCACAAAACTTACCACCTAACGCCGGAGACGACTTAACAACTAACGCGGGACATCGGGCGACGACCGGAGATACGCGGCTTATCGGCTAATGCGGACATTTGACTATCGGGGACGCTTACAATCTTATCGCTGGTGTTTTCGCTCGCAGGACCTTTTAAACGCACTGACCCTATTCGCTGTAGAGTCGCGAAGACGCAGAGGTGAGCTGGATGGAGAGTGTGCTCGCAGCTTTTCGCGGCCGAGCGTTGTGGACTGTCGAGGTCTTTCGACTCTCGAGCAGACAGAGCCCCGGATGCTTTCGCGTCCCGAGAAAGGACGTCCTGCGGCTTTCGCAGCTGGACAGTGCGAATACTTTCGTATTTCGCAGAAGGGTTTCCCGGTTTCTTTCGAACCTCGGGCCTTGGACCAACCGATCGTGGATAGGTGAAGGAGCGTTCCTTGCTTGTCGCTTGGCCAGGAGTGGTATTCCCACGACTGCTCATGCTTCGGCTCAGAACGAACCTACCGGTATCGGTGGGCCGTATTTATACGGCCCCGGTTATCTTTCACCCGCGAGAAACCGCGAGTCCGCGGTGGCCACCTCGCGGCCGCCGCGCGAAGTGGCGCGTCGCGGTCTCGCGTCGCGATCTCGCTCGCTAGCCTATATTCAGGGGCAACGTGTCTCGCGTCAAATGAGATCGTCACACCCTTAAGACCTAACCAACGTGTAAAATACTTACATGTCAGGGCAAGACTAATGTCCAAAACAAGCAACAGAAGAGATTGTTACTGAAGATAAAGGAAGCTGGTCTTTAAGAATCCTACACGAATTATAGTGTGTTCACACTTTTGCAATTCCCTTTTATTGTTTGAAATACATATTGTAAATTCATATAGATAGTTTCGACAAACTCAGTAGATTTTTAATAAAATCTAGGTCGTTATATTCCTTGAAGTCCTTTGGCAAATGGGCTTCGTGAATTTGTACGTAGGTAGAACTTACCCCTCCTGCAAATCAGAATGATCATGTATAGGGTGTCTCATTGAAAATGAAACTTTTACACTTTGCAATCAATATCCTCAACTTGAACGATAATCGAACCAGTGATGCCAGAATCATGGGTCGTGGGTTTTTTCCCCTCCGCTCGCTCAGCCGACTCGACCCCCCACTCTGACGCACCGTCGTCGACACGTTGCTTCTACTGCACACGCGCCACACACGAACGTATCTCCATCAGAGTATCTCGGCAGAGTAGACGACGGTGCGTGGCGACGATGGGCGTCAGAGTGGGGGGGTCGAGTCGGCTGTGCGAGCGGAGGGGAAAAACCCACTACG
>CM052297.1:14079551-14093089 GCA_028455765.1 Lasioglossum oenotherae | reverse complement strand
GTGGGTTTTTTCCCCTCCGCTCGCTCAGCCGACTCGACCCCCCACTCTGACGCACCGTCGTCGACACGTTGCTTCTACTGCACACGCGCCACACACGAACGTATCTCCATCAGAGTATCTCGGCAGAGTAGACGACGGTGCGTGGCGACGATGGGCGTCAGAGTGGGGGGTCGAGTCGGCTGTGCGAGCGGAGGGGAAAAACCCACTACGCGTGATTCTGGCATCACTGAATCGAACTGCTGTTACTGGTTTTTTACACCAATTCTTCTCAAACAATCTATTATACGTAATTAAATGTGAAGGGAGTATACTCGTTTCTCTAGGATTGCAACAGGGTGCGGGATGATGCGCCTTCTCATTTCTCAATAAAGCAGGCGATGGGGTTTTTCAGTAGTCAAACGCGCTAGATAAAAGATCCCAGTGCACCAGGTCTGTCGTAGTAGAAATCGAGCCCTGCGTGCGGAGGCCACCTAACGGGCATTATACAGGCCGAACATCGCTCGAAGCTGCTCGATGCACGCGATGGCTAGATTCTGGCCGGGCCACATAAGCTAGCGTGGGCTCGTATTCTTGCCTCAGCACATTCCTGGCCGCTCGGTCCATTTTAAGAGGGCAGAATGCTCCCTAGTTTTTGGCACCGTTTTACGTTTTGCATCGATTACAAGAGATAGAAACTAAATTGAATGTTACTTCTTCCCTCTTAACCCCTTGCCGTTCCACTTTCTTTACAGTTGCATTGATTACAACGTCTCTATGCAAAAAAAAAAGAAAAAATTGTCTAAAACGAGGGACCGTGCCGCCCTCTTAAAATGGACCCAGCGCAGCGACCGGGATTGCACCGAGTATAGCTTGTGTCGGGATGGTAGTAGTAGTAGTAGTACATAGTAGTAACAGTTGCTGCCGGGGAGCAGGAAGAGAAGGAAGGATTCACCAACTTCACCGAAATCTGTCTTCTGAGAGATTTAATATCAGGTTCATCGAGGTCTTCCTTCTTGAGTGGGCTTGACACATCCTAGAAAATATGGCTGATTGTTTGGATGTGACCATCATCCTCGGTTCTGGTCGATGTTCAGCTATTAGCTCCGTCCAGCGGGCCTTTCCCTTAAAGATTTCTTAATTCCGTTTGCGTTTTCTGATTCCGTTTTTAGTAGGGTGTGTCCAGTTTCCACAGTGGTACCATTTGTTCGCTGACCACCCCCTTTCCTTACTCTATCCCCCACAAAGGGGACATTGAGCAGCGGCGGGTACCCTTATGAGGCGGGATGGCCAACTTGGGCTTCCAACAGTTTACCGATTCCCTGGATAAAGGGGAAATTGTTGCCGTTGGTTGCCCTATGACCCCGACAGTAGGTACCGAACCCGTAGCAGGAGAAAAAAACCACCTTGGAAATTTATACCACACCCGGGAATCGAACACTGGCCTTCCTGCTACGAATTAGACACTCTACCACCTGAGCCACTGACCCGCGTGCCGGGATGGTGCCGAGGCAAGAGCCCACGCGAGCTTATGTGCCACGGCCCGAATCTATCATTTTTGCTTACTGAGATGAATCGAGGCCGCAATCGCCCTCAAAAGTCCGATTTTTACGCACACGAGACGTAATTTGCATTATTCGGCAGCATGTAGCTGTCGCAGCTTTATTAAAAGAACTACATGCGCAGCTGAATGCTTCCGAATAATTCAAATTACGATCGCGGCCTAGATTGATCTTTTGTCTAGCGCTTTTGACTACTGAAAAACCCTATCTTCGCATTATTGAGGAATGAGAAGGCTCATCCGGGACCCTTGCAATCCTGGAAAAATGAATCGACTCCCGTAATAATATTATATGTACTAACGCAGAAGTTGGTGTTGCGAATCCCATAGGAACAACGTTTGCTCGATTACATTCCCCGAGATCGAATTGCAGACTACCAGTACATTGGATAGCCATGAAACCATTCGGATTGTAAACGGACTCCGCATAATACCTCCACGATCTGTGATGATTACAATTGCCTGAAATGGATAGAAATAATAAGTAACAACGTTCGAGTATACAGGATAGCTTAAATTCTAGTCTACTATCGATGGTCTGAGAAATAAATGTGTTGAACGAAAGCAACACCACCTATACAGGGTGTCCCAAAATTCGTATACTTCCCGGAAATGGGAGGTTCCTGAGACAATTCTAAGAGACATTTTCCTTTGCACCAATGTCAACTGCGGCTTTGTTTAGGAGTTATTAACGAAAAACACGGACCAATCAGACCGCGCACTGGGCCGCCGCGCCGGGAAGCGAGTGTCGGTGGTACGCCGTGACATCGCAACGAACAAGAGTTTCTCGATTATGTGAATGCTCTCCGATTTCAATGAGCATTTCTGGTCAAGATCATTATTCTGAACAACATTTTTCTTTAAAGCGGTCCTTCTCGTGTCCTGTTTTTCGTCTAACAGTCCCGTCGTTTTCGTAAACGTACTACAGCGTGCATTTCGAATTTCGACACTCTAAATGCCCTTCCTAAATTCTTTAGAAAAATGTTGCGGAAAATCATTGTCGTTCGAGCCGCGGTAGAGAGAACATCTCCAAAGACTTGTCAATTCAAAGCTAATGGTTGCTATTAGCTGTGTTTTTGATAGTGACATTTAAACTAATCACTAGACTTGCGGATCTTTATGCAAAATTAATGTTGGCTGCCGTTATTACAAGGGACAGGAGCCAGACAGATATTTGATTCTCACTGTGATCATTTTAAGAAGTTGAAAATAATACTATGGTGTTTTGAAATTATTTTAATCTCTCTACTGTCTTAAAATGCACCTACTCATGTTTGCTACAAATCCATGAAATCCGCAGTCTAGTGATTGCATTACCTGATTGTTGTGATTTGGCAATTATTATTAGTGCATAGGCATATAAAATAAATCGATTTACATGTGTTGATAAATGTGAACAGCGATTGTGAGTGTGGAAAAATTTTAAAGCATCTGTGTGGAATAAAAATACGAATTATTTATCAATTCGAAAGTGAAAGTGAAATTCTGAATCGTCGACTTGACCGCGCATCCTTAGGCCTTATTGCTATCTACCACCGGCTGTGCAGTTCGTCGACCTGGCTGTATGCCCCTTACCTTTCGGTATACCTGAAGACATCTGTGCAGTTCATCACCGAGTGACCCAGTGACACACATTTCGAAGCAGCAAATGGATGTACGGCTGAATAAGTGAGTTTTTAATACAATCAATTTCTACTTCTCCTCTTCTAAAGCCAACCGCCAAATAGTCTAAAGAGAAATGTTGTTCAGAATCATGGTCTTTACAACTATCCAAAGCTCATCGAAATCGGAGAAGATTCACATAATCGAGAAACTCTTGTTCGTTGCGATGTCACGGCGTACCACCGACACTCGCTTGCGGGCGCGGCGCGGCGCGGCGGCCCAGGGCGCGCTCTGATTGGTCCGTGTTTTTCGTTAATAACTCCTAAACAAAGCCGCAGTTGACATTGGTGCAAAGGAAAATATCTCTTAGAATTATCTCAGGAACCTCCCATTTCCGGGAAGTACACGAATTTTGGGACACCCTGTATAACAAAGCCAAACAGCTTGGCTGTGACGTCATCGGTAAGAGGCGCGACGTTCATGATTCACTCAAATAATATACATATTTATAAGCAATAATTTCATTTAGTTTATAATAACAAAAAAAATAAACTATTCAATCCTTTCTAACTATTACAAAAAATAATACAAATCATCTGCTTTTTAATAAAATTATGATATATATTACATATAAATATCACGCAAGAAGTACACAAGAAATTATAAATCTACATTTCTACTATACGAAACAATGCTAATAGGCCCTTGCCTCCTTAGGTCTTTTAAGATAAATTTTAACATAACATTTTAAATTTTTGTTCACACAAAATTTTTCGCTTACAGTAGTTAATTTCCTATATTTCTCTCCTTTTAACAGATTTATTTTGAAAAATTGCAGCTGTATTATTATTAGTAATATTGCAGTAATTGTTTAGAATAATATCGACAATAATCATTTAGAATAATATTTTTTAATATTCTTAAATCATCAGCTGCATATTTTTCAATCAATACACGAAAAATAACACAAATAGACATTTTTTTATTTGAGCTTACCCGGACCCCTAAATGTGGCCTACACAGCTGGACGTAATTTACATTATATTACAGAGTACAGTTTGAATAACATTATTGTTTGGCATATTAATTGTAATATTTTTTAACTTCCCGATTTTATAGGGAAGTTATTGTAATGACCCCGAAAATCGAAAATCGATTTTTTAGCAGATCTTCACGTTTCATGGTCATTGCAGTCATTTTAGACTATTTTTTGCAAAATGTTCGTGTGTGTGTGTGTGTGTGTGCGTGCGTATGTCCGTTTGTATGTAATCAAATTTTTCGTTAACGTTTTCAGAAAAAGTAACAACGCGATCAGGATGATAAATGATGCAATCGATGTGCCCCGCTGTAACTTAGAGCTGATTAGATTTTGGTCCATTTTGGTCAAGTAGTTTTTTAGTTTTTTTAGTTTTTTTCGAAAGAAGTTCATTCAACAATGCAATTTATACGAGAGAACGGAATGTTTCCACCGAAGAAACAAACGTAATTACACAAAAAATTTTTTTTTGTACCTTACCTTACAATAATCGAAAATTATCCTAATGCAAGAGTGAGTTAATCATCTCTACTCCCAAGAATACATTTTCAAAGAATATCGATGAAAGTACAAAAAAAATTTATATTACAATCTTTAAAAAAACACTCAGTTCAAAACGAATTATTAACTGAGATTAAATTGAAAATTAATATAAACTATATGATAATTATTAATAACATTGATGTTGAAAACGGATTGGTTAATGGAGCACACATGCGGAATATTACAATTTATTACTTTTCAAGAAAATACTAAAATTCCGTCTATATTGTGGTTAGATTTTCAATTGGCCAGAGTAGGAGTGAAAGTAAGAACTCGTTATCGTGATTATATGAAAAATGCAAATATTCATCAAAATTTAACACCAATAATAAAAATCTGGAATCAAGTAAATATGTCGAGTGAGGAAAAATATCAAATCACACGTAGTCCATTTCCAGTGGTTCCTGCTGAAGCGATTACGATTCATAAAAGTCAGGGACAAACATACGAGAAAGTATGTTTGAATTTTAAAACATCGGAAAAATGAACTTTAAAAATGTTGTATGTAGCACTGAGCAGAGTTTCAAAATTGAGCGCGGTTTATATATTTTGGGACAATTTAAATTAACAGTATCGAAGAAAACCAAGATCAATACTGCAAACCCGGATAATGAGGAGTTGTATCGTTTGCGAAAAACTAATTAAGACAATTTATTTTGCAACATTAGTATGCTATAACGAGGAACCAAGCGAGCAACGAGCCTACGATGTTCGTTTAATGCGACGCCAAACATTTTGATAAGTAGAAAACTATTGAATTTCCCTGAAAACGTATAATCTTATTAAAACGTACTAAAAATAATGATAATAATATACTGCAACTAACGAATCGGGAAGTTCTTTGTGTGGCTCTTGGAGAGTCACACACCAAATAAAAAACATTAATATCTGCAGGCCCTACTAGCCATGCGTACCACTAACCCTCTCGCAAGAGCAGTCCTACTCGCGAGCGAGCGAAGCGAGCGAGCAAAAACAACCCTATACGCGCGCAAGCGAAGCGAGCGAGCAACAATAACCCTCTAGTTATTCTTACAAACACCGACACAGCTCGATATTTCAACTAGTCTGCATGAATCTCATCTGTAACGTGACAAAAGTAAAAATGAATAAACTGTTGAAACATATAATACATAAATTCGTATAATTGTGTATACATATTGGGTTTGAGATGTGTTGTCGGATGGACTGGGACTCCCCGTCGATTTGATAAATACAGGCAGCTGTGTCTAAGGAAGACGAAACTGAAAGTAAGAAATTTTCGGTTGCTGAAATAATCAGCGATTCCACACACTGTTGCACAAGTGCGGGCCGACATCGCGTCGGGCAGCTCCAGCGATTCTATTGATTTGCGAGCTGATGGATCTACAATTTGGCAATTTTACAATTCAATTTTAATTGTACATTACATGTATGTAATGTCTTATACATTTAAATAAAGATAAACAACATGTTCTTTTTTTATCATAAGAGTCCAATTTTCATTAATACTCACCAATTTGGCTACTTGGCATAGTTCTTCACAAGTTTTGAAGACAAAACGCTTTATACGTTCTGCAGCAGTTTTTTCACTTTCAACCAATGCATTTTGGATGGCTACAGCTTCTCGTCTGGTCTTCTTCTCAGATGGGGATTCCCTGTGATTTCTTCGTTTGCTTAAATACGGGGCAAACTCTGGAAAGATGTGGGGTACTGCACCACTCTTTATTCGAGGCTTGCCCAGAAGAGCTGTTATTATTTTTTCAGTCTTCCAGTCCACTACCGTTGTAGTATACTCAATGTCTGATTCCGCAAAGTGTCGATGACAAATTACGGAATGTTCTTAGACACAGAAATCTTTCCGATGAATAGCGTTTACCCATTTCTGCTTAACCTTTTCGTCGCGCGCAAATTTAAAGACATATGATTTTGAATTGTCACCGGCAGATAATTTTTCATTACACTTAGATACACAACACTTATTAACCATTTTTAGCTAATAATAACTATTTACGATTGAAACGACTATGAATATCACAAAATGTGGTTCCAACCACACGTAATACGCAATTAGCCATAAAATATGTATACGTATAACAAATCAAAAGTGACAGCACGAAACTGGACACCACCAGGTGGTGCTGATGCTAAGCCTCTTGTGTATGACGTTACAGGCTGATTTTTTCGGAGCTGTTTGGCTTTATTATACAGGGTGTTTACCTACAGGTGGGAGAAAATTTAAGGGGTGGTTCTCGACAGTAATATAAGACGAAAATGAAGAATAAAAAAATTTCGATTACGGATGCTAGCTTGTACGGACGATTCTTCTCGCACGCGTTGAAGATTTCCGTTCACAGAAATCACACACGACCTCAAGATGTCCGTTCCGTCTGTGAGCGAGTCTCGCGACGTAAATCAAGTACAATAAAGTGCAGTGTTTCAACATTAAAGGATTACTAGTTCTTTACATTCTCCTCATTCCCCTCAGTAAACTTGTACTCTCTGTAAACTCGTAGTGCGTGTGTATGATATTGTAAATAGTGCTAGACCGTTTATTCCAGTGCATTAAGCACAGTGTTATGAACAATTATAGTGCAGGATAAGGATTTATGGATATGTGTGAGAAGAATTTAAAAGTGAAAGGGCATTGACCCCTTCTACCCGATAATTCCATAGGGCGGATATTAGAAATGCCCTTGTGGATTTTAACGAGTAGGTAGGTTCAATGTCGTCCAACGATTTTTTAAACATTTTCACCTCGCTGGGGCCCCATATGAGAACCAAGGTATGCATGCGTTTGTTACTTGATACGAGACTGTCGCGCGCCTGTGTGACGTACGCAACGTATACTTTTGTCAGAAGTGTTGCAGCATTTTAGGCGGATTTTTAATTGTTAATAACTAAATAACGAAGCCGAAATCGAAATTTTTTTATTCTTCATTTTCGCCTTATATTATCGTCGAGAACCACCCCTTAAATTTTCTTCCACCTGTAGGTAAACACCCTGTATAGGTGGTGTTGACGAAAGTCGCGCGCGATCAGCTTGAAAATATTATTGAATTTCTCTTATTGTTAACCTTCCGTCGGGCGCTACCGATCTGACAATAAGAGGCACAGCGCGATCATTTAGGTACCTCATCCCCCCCCAGGCGACCATGGCACTTGGCGCTCCCAGTAGCTGCCTGTTTTGACGTGCTCTAAGGAGTTAATTTGTCTTTGACCGTCAATATGGGAAGTTATTAAATTTTTGTTCATATTTCTTTGCATCGACCCCCATTGCCATTTCTTTAATAGACCAGTCTGTAACCAACATGTGGCACAATTAGAAGGTTTCTCAATCAATGCATTCAACTTTGTTAGCCTCCCAGGTTCAACAGAAAGTATCATGAAGTCGCAGAGCCGAAGATTCAGGTAGCAAGTAAGTATCTGGAAAACACAAGCGATTCAGTCACCCCCACCCTTGGGGTGGGCCGAAAAGGGCGGCCTTACGAGTACAGACAGCACCAGGTGCAGTATTTTCCTAACAGCAGTTGTATAAATGAACTTAATTAGGTGTTTATCAGGTTTTTTGAATGTGTGCCCGTCAAGCACATTGCGCCCGAACTCGCCGGTCCAGATATTGCGCCGGACGGAAGGTTAAACAGTTGGAAAGTACAGAACAACCTAACTGGACGACATATCAAGTACGAATGTTGATAAAATGAACGAACTTTCGGACTTCTCTGTGCCAGGAATAATGGGACAGCCAGGTTGCGGTCTGTGACCCTTGTTGGGTTCAAAATCTGCGTCAGCGCTGCTGTATAATTGTCCGAGGATTCCTCGGTCAGTGTGTATAATGTCGACAAACTCAGCGTCGCCGGATTTCAAGTATCTTCCCGTGTAGAACATGGGCCCAGCAGGATCCAAGCCTGTGAGAAAATATTTAGACATATTTGGAAATCTAGGAGTAATTGCCGAATTGCACTTACTACAAATGAACACTTTAAAACAATTGTATTGTGGTACAGGGTGTCAAAATTACATGTCGCGGACACCATAGCGCGGTTCTATAACCCGGATTTATTCGAAAGCGACATAACGAACCCCCCGCAAAATTGACCTTGAACGTTGTAACGGGGCCGGTTCCTCGAGGAGTCGGTAGATCGCCGTGCCGGGGTTCGATCGGTGGCGAGGGGATCGGTCGGTGTGGGAAGACGTAGTGTGAAGGATTTGAATAAGTTTACAACGGTGTCTGCTCGATATAAGTGCACGCTATCGTTTAAAAGATGGGGAACACGCGTGCTGGTAAACGGCCGATGACCGGTGGTAAGGCGTCGCGGACCTGGAGGTGGACGGTGTGCGCGGAGGAACTTGTGATGACCTGACGGCGGAAACGAGGCAAGAGGGGCGTGTTGGCGGCATGGCTGTGGACTCGTTCGTATGGGATGGTCGGTGACGGGGATTTCGGCGTCTCGCCGAGGAGGAAGGGTGATCGGTGACGTGTTATGACGTCCCGTCGTGGCTGGAGATTCGATACAGGAGCGAATGTTGTTGTCGAGGGTCAGTGGCTTCGGGGTTCGGACACAGGCGTTGAGGTCTCGTCGAAGTAGACTGTGTTTGGAGATGCGGATCCTGGTAGCGCCGTCTCGGCGAAGGCGAGAGTGTTCGGAGGGGAGGCACTGGAAGCGACGTCTTCGTCGAAAGGGGAGTGAGCTCGAAAGCGTGGACACTGGTATCGCCGTCTCGGCGAAGGAGCGAGGGTTCGGGGATGGACACTGAAAACGACGTCTTGGTCGAAGGAGAGTGTGCTCGGAGGTGCGGACACTGGTATCGCCGTCTCGGCGGAGTTGAGTGTGTTCCGGAGATTTGGACACGAGTGTCGACGTCTCGTCGAAGGAGAATGAAAGCAGGAGTTTCGGTATAGGAACCACAGACTGCAACTCAACCGTTCTCATCAAAAATGATGTTCAAGTTCATACAATTTTTGAAACACCTCAGTGTTCATAATATTCTTTCATTTCATAGTTCGGGAAATAGCAGTATTATGTTTCTATTAATTTTCTACACGACAAGTCAGCTTATTGCTATGAACTATGAAATGAAAGAATATTATGAATACTGAGGTGTTTCAAAAATTATATGAACTTCAATATCATTTTTGAAGAGAACGGTTGATTTGCGGCCTGTGGTTCCTCTCACAGTTGATCCTCATGGCCAGTGGAACACGATTAAAACAAAATTTGGTCCTCTTTGACCTTGTTATTCACATTCAAGGTTAATTTTTCGGGAGGTTCCTTATGTAACTTTCGACTAAATCCGGGGTGTAGAATCGCGCTATGGTATCCGCGAAATATAATTTTGACACCCTGTACGATTCATCATGACATACCTGTTATCCTAGCACAAAGAAAATGAGATCCTACATGAGCAGCCACTTGACCACCCAACGAGTGTCCGATTATGTGAATTTTATTACGGTTCAAACCATGCGCTTCCAATTGCTGCAGAGCATTGGCTATGGCTTTACCGACAGGTTCAACATGATCCGCATCGGCGAAGTAATTCATGTTGTCTGCGATTTTTCTGTAGTCGATTGCGATTATGTTATAGGTCGTGCGTTGGAGATAAGCTGCAACAAAGTAAAAAGTGCTATTAAAATCGGCTTATTCGATTAAGATAATTAACAGTTTCTACAAACTGTACATCTAAAAGATAGGCACTCTACATTATCGAAATTACCATGTGCTTGTGCAAGAAACCATTTGGAACCCCAAATTTTTTGTAAAGTAAAAAAAATTTACAAACATGAACATACAGGTTGAGTCCGAAGAAACAGAACACCTAAATATCTGCGTCAATTTTCGTTGTACAAAAAAGCTTCTTAGGACAAAGTTATACTGTCTAAAGGGCCACATGTAACGGTGTAGGGGAAAAAATTTTCAAGGTCATCTTTTTTACAAGATTTCAAGGCCATTGATTTTTTTTTAATGGAATGAGGTATTTTTTACTACATCAATCGATGCAGTTCGACATTCGTTATAAAAAAGTACTAACACATGAATGTCGAAAAGTTAGTACTTCAGGAGATAATTCCATTTAAACAACTTTAAAACACCATTACTGTCGTACTAAAACGTTAGCGTTTACTTGCTAGTGTCAATTGAAGAGATGAAATTGAAATTGAAAAATTGACGTTGAAAATGAAATTGAACATTTGAAATTAACAAATCGAAATTGAAAAATTGAAGTTGAAATTGAAAAATTGACGTGGAAATTGAAAAATTGAAATTGAGTAGTTGAAGTTCAAGTTGAAGGGTTGATATTGGAACTGAAGTTGAAATTGAAATTAACGAAATGAAATTTAAAAATTTAAGTTAAAATGAAAAAGTAGAAACTAAAGTTGAAATGGAAGAGTTGAATTTGAAGTTGAAATGGGAGAGTTAAAATTGAAATTGCAATGAAAGTTGAAATGGAAAAATTGAAATTGAAAATGAAGTTGAAATTGAAATTGAAGTTGAAATTGAAAAATTGAAGTTGAATCTAACGAAATGAAATTTAAAAATTTAAGTTAAAATGAAAAAGTAGAAATTGAAGTTGAAATGGAAGAGTTGAATTTGAAGTTGAAATGGGAGAGTTAAAATTGAAATTGCAATTAAAGTTGAAATGGAAAAATTGAAATTGAAATTGAAGTTGAAATCAAAGTTGAAATGGTAAAATTGAAATTGAAAATGAAGTTGTAGTGTTGATATTGAAATTGAAGTTGAAATGGAAAAATTGATGTTGAAATCGAAATGGAAGAGTTGAAATTAACGAATTGAAATTGGAAAATTGACGTTGAAATTGAAATATGGAAGTTGAAATGAAAGAGTAGAAATTGACGTTGAAATTGAAGTTGAAGGGTTGATATTGAAACTGAAGTTGAAATTGAAAAATTGAAGTTGAAATTAACGAAATGAAATTGAAAAATTTAAGTTGAAATGAAAAAGTAGAAATTGAAGTTGAAATGGAAGAGTTGAATTTGAAGTTGAAATTGAAGTTGAAATTAAAGTTGAAATGGAAAAATTGAAATTGAAAATGAAGTTGTAGTGTTGATATTGAAATTGAAGTTGAAATGGAAAAATTGATGTTGAAATCGAAATGGAAGAGTTGAAATTAACGAATTGAAATTGGAAAATTGACGTTGAAATTGAAATATGGAAGTTGAAATGAAAGAGTAGAAATTGACGTTGAAATTGAAGTTGAAGGGTTGATATTGAAACTGAAGTTGAAATTGAAAAATTGAAGTTGAAATTAACGAAATGAAATTGAAAAATTTAAGTTAAATGAAAAAGTAGAAATTGAAGTTGAAATGGAAGAGTTGAATTTGAAGTTGAAATTGAAGTTGAAATTAAAGTTGAAATGGAAAAATTGAAATTGAAAATGAAGTTGAAGTGTTGATATTGAAATTGAAGTTGAAATGGAAAAATTGATGTTGCAATCGAAATTGACGAGTTGAAATTGAAATTGAAGTTGAAGGGTTGATATTGAAATTTAAGTTGAAATTGAAAAATTGACATTGATATTGAAATTGATGTTAGCGTTTGCTTACTTGTGTAACGTCTTAGGACGACAGTAATGGTGTTTTAGAGTTATTTAAATTCAAATATCTCGTGACGTACTAACTTTTTGACATTCATAGGTTAGTACTTTGTTTTATAACGAATGTCCAGTTGCATCGATTGATGTATTACAAAATACCTCATTCCATTTAAAAAAATATCGATGACTTTGAAATCTCATTTAAAAAATGACCTTGAACATTTTTTCCCTTACACCGTTACATGTGGCCCTTCAAACAGTGTAACTTTGCCCTAAGAAGTTTTTGTACAACGAAAAGTAACGTAGATATTTAAGTGTTCTGTCTCTTCGGACTCACCCTGTATATAAACTAATGCATGTTTATTTAATGCGTGATTTTGTTTTTGCTAATACATTAACTATTTCAGAAAAGTTACATTATTTTAGTTCTCGGTCGTGTTGGGATCCTCTCAATCGCGGGGCCCCGGTGCATAGCATCCGCCGCACCCCCCAGATGGCCGGCCTGAATGCCTTATGAATGAAGGGTGTGGGTCAGTGTGCCCAGATTCCACGTTTTTTCTCGCGCATGCGCAGCTTTTCAGCCTCAGTAAAGTACGCTTCGCGAGGAAATGTGACACCTTGAGCGCCATGCCGAATGTTAAGAAGTTGATATGAACTGATTATGAAAAACGAATGAATGACAAGTGTATTTGTATATACAGGGTGGCCCACATAACTCTGAACAGCTCAATATCTCGAAAACTATGCCATCGATTATAAAGTTCTTAGTGTTAAATTGCATGTAACTGAAGGGCCTTTCTGACTACATAAACGTGAAGTGGCCTCCCTTCCCCTTTAACGGGGGAGGGGAGGTACCTTTGTAATTTTAAATGGAACCCCTATAAAATGTTACATATTTAGATTCTACAGGAAAAAACAAGTCAATTTTGTCTGAAACATTTTATTGTCAGATACTTCCATGATGAGATATAACAGTTTGAAGTTTCGAGTTGTAGGTACTTGAAGCGCTCAGAAATAGCGTTATGGAATTATACGCGCTTGAGTCCTTTGCTTATTCGTGAAGAAATAAAATGTACTTTAAATTAAATGTTCAAAATGTCCACACTTGTTTGTAAACATTTATTTACTCGAAACATCAAAGTTCTTCTAACATTTTTTAACATTTCGAGAGTCACTGAAGCGCAAGCGTCACGTATTCTTTGTTTCATATCCTCTTTTGTCGTCGGTGGTTCCAACATATCTTTGTCCTTTACATATCCCCATAAGAAAAAATCTAATGGTGTTAGA
>CM052297.1:14041152-14079051 GCA_028455765.1 Lasioglossum oenotherae | reverse complement strand
GTGGAATTCCACCTCGTTGTGCAATCTAATATGGCATTTTTTGAACACATTGCAGACAATGCGGACTTTCAAATAGGCGTGCGTAGTTTCCTCACAACAAACCTTGTTTTATTTATGATTTCGGTAATTTTTTTTGTTTTAACAAATCGCACACAGCTAGTTGGAGTGTTTGTGCTGCACATCTTATTGCATACGTTGTGAAGTCTACCTCCCTTGTAAATTCTGTCGCATATGATTCACAAGAATCAGAATTTATTAAGGGAGGTAGCTCTGTTCCCATTATTTCTGTTTCTTCTTCGTTTTCTCCCCTTTCTTCTTTATTTAGTAACAGCTAGTATCAAATTTCACGATAACGTAAACAGTTTACAGAAAGTTCTCAAGAGCGCGAGCCCCATAGCCCGTTGCCAGATCGAAGCCGATAAATCTCTATACCGAAATCTTCGTCGAGTAACGTTACTGTCTTTTACAAATAAATACTATTTTTACACATAACAAAAATTATAAGTATTATATTTGATTTCTATATTTATTCTACGTAACGTATATTGTTTATATTATACAAACTACAGGAAGCGTGATGGCAAGCCACATGAACCGCTCTGATTACTATTCATTGCATTTATTCTATTTTGTATTTGTATTTATATTTATATTTGTTGTTTGTTACGTATTATTATTTTAATATTATTATTGTTTTATAATTATTATCTTTTGTATATGTAGTAATAGATCTAGTGTTTCTTCTATAAAGTAACAAGTATCATTTTCAATTAGTCCTTTAGCGAATAAAAATATTTTATTTAAAATTTATTTAACATTGAAAATGAATTTTCCATGAAAAAAAGCAATAAAAAATAATTTATCACGAAGGGGATTCGAACCCGGGCCTGCGGCGTAACAGTTCAGCTCGCTGCTGTTACGCCACACCATTGCTTGGTAAAGGTCTGAACTAAACTATATATATTTTACGATTATGCAACTTTAATTGCAAATATCTCGGAAACTATTGAGTGTTTGCCCCTATAATGGGGTATTTTCGTAATCAGGGGAACGAGATCTATAACTCTGTAAAGTCTGAACAAAATCCGTGAGGGACAGAGCGGGGGTTCTCCTTGTAAGATGTTTTTTCATGGTGTAGCAAGCGAGAAACTGAAGACACGTTTTCAGAAACCACCATATACATAAAGATTGAAGCTTCCTTCTTAGAACGACACATTAAAAATTTATATCCGACTTTTTTTAGTTGCTTTATCCAGTTTTGAATGAGACCGTTCACGCCAACTTTACAGTAGTATAAGTGACACGATCAAGGCTTTATACGGTAGAACTTGCTCTTAATTTTTATTCCATAAATCAGTGAGAAAGAATCGGATATTAATTTTTAAGGAGCCATTGTAAAGAGGAGGCTTCAATCTTCAATTTCTATGGCAGTTCCATTTACGAGAAAAGTTTTTCAAAGTTTTCGAAGGCGTTTGAATTTTCAGCATTTGTGAGATAAAATGAATCTTCAGTTCTCCAATTGCTACATCATGTCAAAATATCTTCGAGAAAAATGAACAATGCGCTGCGAAAATACAGTTTTCGACAATTCTTCGAGGATCGGAAATGTACTATTTAAATATTTTACGAATCCACTGTATTTTGTCTACCTACTTTGTATTTTTTGCAAGCAATTTTATAGAAATACGTTTCTCAGTTTGTAAGAAATCATTTAACAAATTAAACAGCTACTGCGAATTACCAAATCCTCAAATGTCCACTGAATGAGGATTGGAAGGAGTGCGGATCAGCTTGTCCACCAACTTGTGAAAATCCTGGACCAAAAACTTGCACGGAGGTTCGTATTCAAACCCGTCCATTTCAGAAACGAGAAAGTTGCAATCAATCGATGAGAACTGCAGTAAAGCCTAGATCTAAGAAAACGGAAACCATAAGATCTAGAAACAACGAATATCCCCGCCACTGCGGCCACGGCGGCTACCGGAAATGCCTAAAAATGGTGACATAACGGACACACCCCCTGTATATCGCTATCCAATCAACTACTAAACATTTAGGTATTGTACGAGGTATAATACCAATTTCATAACCATAAAATTTTTAAAATCACAGGTAATGGAAATATTCTAGATCAGAATTAGACTCCAGATTTTATGCAATTACGCAAAAATGGGTAGTTGCAATTTAAAACAGAGGACAGATTTAAAAAGTTTAAGAACATTAATGTATTAGTTACAGCTTATGACAATTATTAAAGAATGAAAGAAATTATTACTTGGCCCTTGTATATTGCAGTTGATGCGAACAATTTTTATTTTGCATACAGTTCCGCAGTCTAGTCGGAAGAAATATTTAATTATCGAGTTAAAATAGCTCCGAGTGCAAAGGTTTATAAAATAAAGGAGTATAAGTTTCATCAGTGAACAATTCAAGTTTTGAATATTAAAAATGATGTTTATGTTACATAGGGGGCGTAATTTTAGAAAGGCTTAGGTGGAGCATGGCACATAAAGAAGGTTGGGTAGCACTGGTCTAAAGTGTAAACATGAGTAATCCGATACGGGATTGAGTATATCGGTGTGAACCACTACTAATCCAATTGGAAAACTTCTTTATTTTTCAGTATCTTTTTATGAGACTTTCACCAACTTATTTGTGGCATAATTTTAATTAAAATAACACTACACACGATATAGTTTGAACTGTATTTAGTGGGTTACAAATAGTAGAACTACAGGATCTAAGTAACAGCATGGACCCCAGAGATTTCCTTAGATCAAGGCTTTTTTTACTGTATTCTACACCTATTCGTGAGAAACACTGGCCTTCGTTTTATCTGTTCTAATCGTGCGCTTGCATTTGTGTTTCAGCGATGCATTAGAGGCTGCCAATGCAAACCTGGTTGGCTGAGAAACAAATTGGGACTGTGCGTTCCTGAAAAGTGGTGTCGTACGTAATTCTCTTTATTTTCTTACGGTTTTTATCATTTATTATTTTGTTACTCAAGATCGAATTGTCATTTTTACTCAATATTATTTATAATTGTGTCGCTCCACTATATTCAGGGTGTTCCATCTGACAAAAAGAAGTTTACAACATGAGTTGCAGGAATATGGAGTTCACAATAAATATCAGTAAAAAAATTTCGAAAGCAGTTTGTTTTCATAGCGAAATCGAGGTCACCTTGGGTTTTACAAATAGGAACACATATATTCTTTACCATATTTAGAGCACATCCAGACGAATTCAAAACACATATTACACAATACGTTTACTGACATATAACTCGATTTACACTAGTGGAAATGTGAAATATTGAGCTTTTCGTAACCTCTTCGCTATCAAATAATGTTTACACTGTCTTAAAGTCGCATACGAAATACACATTTCCGCTACTGTCAATCGAGTAATACATTAGTAAAAATATCATGTAAATATAAGGCGGGGGGGGGGGGACAACCCGGACATTTGTCCGGGGCGCGAAAATTTAGGGGCGCCATTTTGGCTGTAACTGTGAGAAAAATATTGATGTGTCAAATACCCAATTAAATTTGCTTTTATTAAAATAAATGCTTCTATTAAAATTTAAATAAAATGATTTGATTTTTATTGAAGATAAAAAATATGTACCTTTATATATATATATATATATATATATATTCAAGGGACGGCAATTTGTCTGGGGCAACGTAACCCCTAGAGCGGGCACTGGTCGCATTCTAGTAAGAAAATCGTCAAACAATAGTTTACCATGTTTACTCAACAATGTGCAGTGCAACCGCACCATTCTATAGATCTTACAAGTGTCGATCCTCCGCCAGTTGGGTCTCCACGTGTTGAATATTTTTGTGGTTAGATTTTCGATTGATATCGTTTTCGAGGAAGGTAAATGATTTTGAAATGTTTGGACATGTCCGTAGTTTCAGTTTATTTATATTAATGTTTGCCAATTGTCGGTTTGGGCTGATATATATTTTTTCTTCGTCAGTAGCTAGTATTATCAGTCCACGTGGAGTTCCCAATATGGCACTACCAAGGGTTCCCTAATATGGGTATAGCTATTAACATTCTTGGTGTGGGTGCCGAATGTAGAACTATATAGGTGTCATATTAGGGACTCAAGATGTACCATATTAAGGACCCCTTCTGATGGAACCTGCAAATGACACCCCACAAACAAAAAATATTTTTCCCAAGCTGTATTAATTTTTGAACAAACTTGAATCCAGAATCTTATAGGGAGGAAATGCATCTACAACTGGTAATATTTTGGTCGAAAAAGAGCATTCTAAACTAATCAAAAAATGACATCAACAAAAAGTGGTTCATATTTGTGCACTTTACCCTGTGTGTTCCTATTTGTAAAACCCGATATTTATTGTTAGTTCAGTCAATGAATGCTCATCAGTGGGGTGTAGAGGGAAATGGAAGGAACACAATTTTTAACTTTGGGACTTTGTTTGGACTAGTTAGGAGGTAAACATACTAAAAGTCCCTACTCCTAGGTGGTGAGCGGGGTGCAGGGGTGCGCATAGGAGGTCCCCTTTTTCGGTTTTCCGGTTATATCTCAGAAACTATGTGTTCTAGCGATAAGACCATTCTATACAAAATTAAAGCTGATAAAATAATGTACCATGAGATTGATCGCATTCAGTTTTCGCTATATCGCATAGTTTCCGAGATATCCGCGCTCAAAGTTCACTAATTCTTCAGCATAATTAGTGAACTCTGAGCGCGGATATCTTGGAAACTATGCGAGATAACGAAAAACTGACTCCAATCAATCTTGTGGCACATTTTGTCAGCTTTAATTTTGTATGGAATGGTCTTATCGCTAGGACGCATAGTTTCCGAGATATAAGCGGAAAACCGAAAAGGGGACCTTCTACGTACTCTTATGCACCCCGCTCACCTCCTAGAAGTTTTTTAGTATGTTTACCTCCTAACTAGTCCAAACAAAGACCGAAAGTTAAAAATTGTGTTCCTTCCATTTCCCTCTACAACTTTTCGTTGACTGGACTATGTGCACTCCATACCCTGCAACTCTGTTGTATACTTTTGTTTGTCAAATGGCTGCAAGTGGCTGAAAAATCGTGCTGCGCATTAGAGGGAAGATTCCATATCCAAAATTACCACTCTTACATGGTATCTTTTGCATTGTTGAATCTACTTATAAAATTTGTTCCGCAATAAGTTACCCTATGACGTATGTACCTTCGTTTATAACAACCAATTAAATTTATTATTTTTCCTTTTCACTATAAATACATAATTGGGTTCCCATCTCATCATCCTTCATTGGGGTCATTTTATTCTGAAAAGTTTCTCCACCTGTGCGGTACAAATAAGTTTAATAATAAAAATAATGATGTAAATGTAAAAATTCAAAACTTAATATTCACTATGTTTATAAAATAAATTCAGTTTTATGGAAACACATTTTCAAGTTTTAAATATATTATATCAGAAATGAATTTTTATTTTATTCAAATTAAAACAGCTACGAACCACACATGTCCTCTGAATGAGAATTGGGAGGAGTGCGGAACAGCCTGTCCACCAACTTGCGTTGATCCTGAACCAGAACCTTGCACGTTGGTTAGTATTGGAAGCCTACCATTTCAGAAACGAGATAGTTGCAATGAACTTGTGGGAACTATTCTGCAATTTGTGGGAAATGCAAGCCTTCGTTTTATCTGTCCTGATCGTACGCTTGCATTTGTGTTTCAGCAATGTGTAAAAGGCTGCCAATGCAAACCTGATTGGGTGAGAAGCAAAGTGGGAATATGTATTCCTAAAAAATGGTGTCGTACGTACATGAATTACAATTTTTACTCAATGCTATTTATACAGGGTGGGCCCGAAATCGCAGTATACATTCTGTCAAAAAAGTACCGGGAATTGGTCAATAAAACACAAAATATGTATTATTCATCCAAATTTATTGTATCGCCTTCAAAGTGACCCCTTTCGAAATAATACACTTATGCCAACGAATAACCCAAAACATTTTTTAAACGCATTTTTTGGAATCAACTTCAGTACTCGCCGCGAATTCTCTTTTATGTCATCTATCGACTGAAAACGGGTGCCTCGAAGTGGTAATTTGAGGTTTGGAAATAGAAAATGTTGGCCGGAGCCATATCAGGGGAACACGGTGGCAGCTCGATAAGATTTGTTGAGTATTTGGCCAGAAATTCGTTCACAATAGCCTTGTGAGTTGGTGCGTTATCGTGGTGCAAAATCCATGAGTTTTCTTTTCACAAATCTGGTCTTTTTCGACGAATTTGCTCTCTCAAACGCCGCATAACGCTCAGATAATATTCTTTATTTACTGTCTCACCTTGTGCCAAGAATTCCGAGTCACAACACCGCGGTAATCGAAAAAAACTGTCAACACCACCTTCACTTTTGATCGATTTTGACGTGCTTTTTTCGGTTTCGGCTCAATTAGAAGGCACCGTTCCGAAGCTTGTTGACTGGTTTGCATATGAAACTCGTAAACCCATGTTTCATCACCAGTTACGATGCGTTTTTGAATGTGGAGTCGGAATTGACTCGTTCTAACATATCTTCAGCGACCTTAACGCGATTGAGTTTTTGCAGAAAATTCGCAAAAATCGCAAAACACACTTGAGATGAACTGACAAAATGGCGCACTGTAAACAAACAAAATGAAAAGTAACGCTCAAATTCCGTGTGAGTATAAAGGACAGTTGTGCCAATTTAGCGACAAAAAGAATTTCAACAATCCCTTTAAGCGGGCTTTTTAAATGATCGATTCCCGGTACTTTCTTGACAGAATGTAAAAGGGCAAGGAACGATTATACATGAAAAAATAAGAAAAAATCGTGGTATAACATTTTTTCATCCGAAGCTTCGCTTTCGAGAAAGTCGAGTTGGAAAATGCAGTGGATTGGCGTGCTAATACAGGGTGTCTAAAAAGGAACCTGACATTTTAAATTGTGCGCCACTTTTTTTTTTGTGGCGAACATAGAGTACAAATCTTTGACAACTAGCATCAGGAAGTATGGAGGTTTAGTCATGGAGAATTAGACGATCGAGCAACGCATGGATATTGTGAAAATTCACAACAAAAAATGGTGAAAATTTTTCAGAGACGGTTCGAGAAGTCTACACGTCTTTTGGACATCATAACGCACCATCTCGCAACACTGTGGTGCATTTAATCAGAAAATTTGAGGATAGTGGTTCAATTCTGATCGCGAAAAACAGTGGCCGTCCTCGTATCGGTCGGTCGAATGAAAACATAGCCGCAGCAGAGTCGCCAGAAAGTGACCAAACCAGCACTCGAGGGGAATACAAGGTACCCCCTCCCTAATGGCCAGAGTAGGGATACATCATCTCACCGTGACTCCCCTTATCTGGCGATACTGAGCCGCAGTAAGTGCGAGTGTTGACGAAACTCCTTGCACCTCGATTCGCCATCGTGCTCAACAATTGAACATTTCAAGATGCTCTGAGCAGCCAATTTTGACGAAAGATCTGTGTTTGCATGCTTACAAGATCCAATTGATACAAGTACATTCGCCAATTGGATATTGTAGCATAAACAAATTGATGGTGATTTTTCGAAGAAAATCATCTTCAGCGATGAGGTGCATTTTCAACTTAGTGGCTACGTAAATAAACAGAACTGTCGAATTTTCTGATTAAATGCACCAAAGATGTGCGGATTTTTCGAACTGTCTGCAAAATTTTCACCATTTGTGTAGTGAATTTACACAATTTCTATACGTTGCTCGATCGTCTAATTCTCCATGACTAAACCTCATTACGTCCTGATGCCAATTGTCAAAGATTAGTATTCTACGTTATGTCATTACATAACTGTAAAGTTATGTAATTTTTAAGAGTGTCCGCTTAATATTGTCCTCGACTGTATATCATTCAGCCATTCAATTTTATAAAAACACTCTTCTCCGTCTCTAACAAATCGTTTCACAAATTAAGCATCTACTCCGGCTAACCACTGTCCACTGAATGAGGTTTGGAACGAGTGCGGAACAGCCTGTCCATCAACTTGCGAAAATCCTGAACCAGGATCTTGCACGGAGGTTAGTATTCAAAGCCAGAATTTCCGAAACGAGGAAGTTACAATCAACTCCTGGGAACTATTCTGTAACTATTTGCGAGAAATACTGGCATTTGTTGCATCGGTTCTAAACGTGCGCTTGCATTTGTGTTTCAGGAATGCGTTAAATGTTGCGAATGCAAACCTGGTTGGCTGAGAAACAAACTAGGACTGTGCATTCCAAAAGCGTTGTGCCGTACGTAAATGTTTCTACATTTTTACGGTTTTCATCGTTTAATATTTTGTTACACAAGATGGAATCGTCATTTCTACTCAATGTTATTTATACAGTATGGGTCGCAAAACCGTAGTACAAACTGGCAGGCGTGATTATACATAAAGAGTGAGACAAAATTGAAAATGAACGAATACGCGTCCTACCACAGGGACACTCATAAATATTCCGACACTCTTAAAAAGACGATAACCTTCTTAATCTTGGACTATACGATTTGAACTTTTCAGTAACAGAAATTCATTCGTAATATACAGTACACGCAAAAAGGTCGTAAACGTTGAAGGCAGAAAAAATATCCCCTTCACTCTATAGTAATCTAATCTCGGCTCGGGTATATCGGTGTGTGCCACTACTAATCGAATTACTTCTTTATTTTTCAATATTTATTATGGGACTCTCAGCAGCTTATTTGTGGCATTTTTCTGATTCAAATGACACCAAACACGATATAATTTCAACTGTATTTAGTGGTTTAATCGACGATGAAAGTTTCGGGCGCAAAGAAGGACTGCGTATGGGAATGATAGAGACGTGGTGAGTCGCAGCCGCCGCACAGTGCGCCGAAATACCTGTTTCTAGGACAAAATTCAATAACTTTTGTTCTGTTTATGATAGAGACATGAAACAAAGTGGGTTTTTTTTATTTATATTGAAAACAATCTCAATATGATATTAGTATAAATATAGTCATTTATTTAAACATTGAAAAACGATATGTATTAACAAAATTTTGTTTTATTCGTGGGTTTCAATAGATGAATTCGCAGTTCAGTTCTTCCGAAACTGAAACTTCGTTTTAAATTAAATTTTTTTCATAAATAGCAACTGATCGGAATTGTAGAAGAAATACTAACAGTTGCATTATACAACTTCTTTATATGAACCTATATTGAGAATTTAACAAATACGTTTTGTAGATCTGTGTCGATTGAACATATTCTGAAAATTTCGTCAAAATCGGTTGATGCAAGAAAAAACGACAGGCATTGAAAGATGTAAGAATTCTTAGATGTATGCCAAAAATAGTGAAAATCTGCAATTTTTACCATCTTTAAACGTTTGTAGCTCATTGCAACGTCGACCCATTTTAACGAAATTTTCAGAATATGTTCAATTGACACAGATCTGCAAAACGTATGTGTTAAATTTTCAATATAGGCCCAAATAAAGATGTTGAAAAATGCAACTTTTAGTATTTTTTCTACAATTCCGATCAGTTGCTATTTTTGAAAAAAAATTTTCTCATCCTGTAGTAAACTAATTGCTCTAGCTTCCCAAAAAAGTTCAAATCGTATAGTACAATATTAAAAAAGTTATCGCCTTCTTTAAAGCGTCCGGATATTTTTGCGAGTAACTGTAAAAAGTAGATTAACTTTTTTATAAACAACTTCTGCCGAGTAATATATTTACAACATTACTCGGAGTGATGATCTGGACAATATATTAAAAAATCAGCGAGATCGGAGAGTGTTACCTTCTTGTCAATGATCATCAATGATTATTAGGACATTACATTTTATTTATTTAATCGTATCTGTAATTAATGTAATATGAAAATTCTTTTATTTATTCAGTAACCACAGTCAAATCTCATATTTCTACAAGTACTTTCTACAAGTACATATTTCTACTTCTTGCTACATATTTTCTTAAATAACTCTGTTGGTTGCAAGAAGTAGCAATTCTAACTTATCTAATATCAAAATTGTATACTATCTTACTAATAGGACGCAATCAAAATCCCAGAGTTACCTGGAGTCACTTATTTTATCCTCTTCTAAAGAATAGAGAAACCAATAAAACTGAATAGTTTCATTTCAGGTTAATTATTATATTTCAAATAAGTATTACAAAATTTTTGAAGATGAATTACAATTAGCCAATCCTTAGCCATCACTTCCTAAAAAGATTATTTCTTACAAACGTCTTTTGTTCATAACACAACGGAAACAAGTTACGCTATGAACTGATGTACTATTTGATCTTCCTAAAATTTGCGTACAGATTCGCTTGTGACTAATTTCTTACTGAATTTTTTGAGTTTTTTTTCCAAAAAATGATCTATTTGAACATTTTGACATAGTATGAACATAGTTTTAAATCATTATTAATAAAACATTTTTTATTATTACTCATTTTTTTATGAAACTTTCACCAATATATTTGTGGCATTTTTCTGATAAAAATGATACCAAACACGATGTAATTTCAACTGTATTTAGTGGTTTAATTGACGGTACGGAGTAACTTTAGGACAGAAGAGGATAGCGTGTGAAAAAGAAAGAGAAACTGCGATCTCGACGCTAGGCAAAGATTAAAAGCTTACTGCATTGTTTAAAATACGAATGCTATGGTAACTTTTTATTTCAATTTTCTTTAGATTTTATTCAAATTTGAATATGTGTAGTCTCCAATGAGCTATGAAAGAATTTACGATTTTACGTAAAGAAAGGTTAACACCTCTTTTTTACACGTCTGTAAAATCAACGGTTTTAAGGATATCGAAAAATCCTTCGAGAGATTCTTTCATAGGCCACTAAAAACTACAACATCCATGAACAAAATCTGAAACAGTACTCCAGAAAGGATCCGACTTCGCATGGAATGACCCACAGAATTCATTCGTACAAAACTTCTAAACTGTTGTGCATCTTCTATATGTAATTCTTGTATAAATGAGTACTCTCTTGAGTGTACTCTCGAGAGAACTATCGATAGAAACTCTCAAATGGACACAAGCCTTTCAAATCGTGTCTCACTATACGTTAGAGGCAAAATATGTAAACAGAAGACTGAGCGTGTCTGTCCTTTAAAAACGTACGGCGCTATTCTTTTCTACGCTCGGCACGGTCTTTGATGTCACAAAAAATGGACTAAAAAGTATAAAATAATTTTTTCTAGCCCCATACAGATTCTTAACCCCGTTACAGATAGTCCTGAAATTTGTGATTGTGAATTTTTAATAGCTATGAAAATACTTGTAAGATTTAAAACGAAAAACGTGGGGCGCATGCAATAGATAATTGATGCATGAACACCTAAAACACTAACAATTTTATTGCACTGCAAATGATATGAACTGTTGTGCGAGTTTTCTCAACGACAGCTACTCTCTACACTCCTTACTATGTATTATCTTACGCTCCACGTTTTTCGTTTCAAATCTTACAAGTATTTTCATAGCTATTAAAAATTCACGATCACAAATTTTCAGTATTATCTGTACGGGGTTAGGAATCTGTATGGGGCTGCAAAAAATTATTTTAGTAGTATTTTTTAAAAATTTATTTTTATTTAAATAATTATTTTCTGCTTTTTAGTCTTGTAAATGTGAAATTTTACAATAGATTTTGAACAATTTGATGGGATTATAACAGAGACATGTAGTAAATTTCAGACGGTATTGCGACGCGTCATATCGAAACGCCGATATATCTGGGGATGAGTCAGAGTGGGAACGTGTAGTGAAGTAGGGAGCACTGTCGCGCGGAGTGGGGATCGTTGAACGCGACACGTAAGTACTACCGAGCGTCGCGCGGGGAGGTGTAACGATTAAATTTAATAGTTTATATCTCCTAAACACATAGGCTTTTCTAAAATTAAAAAAAATTTTTTTAAATATTGCATGGTCATCCAGTTCTGAGCTATGTTTAAAATTTCAAGCCTCTAGTTCATTGGGAAGATAGTTTAAAATCAATTGTAAAAGTCGTACCGAACAGACAAAGACATACAAGAAAGCGAGCTAATAAAAACGTGGTAAAATAGTGTTTGTCCCCGATAGATACAAACGCTCCTATCCGATGGTTTTCCTTCGATTGAATTTGAACTGTATTTAGTGGTTTAATTGACGGTATGAACACACATTATGTTTCACATGTAGGTACAATAAATACGGGCCAAATTATATCTTGTTTGGTATCATTTTAGTCAGAAAAATGTCACGAATATGTTGGTAAAATTTCATTAAAAATATGTAAAAAGAAACAAGTTTCACTTATTGCATGAAGCGGTCTCATCGGTACGCTACTTTTAGATGTGCTTCGGCCGCGTGCGGTCTCTCTTTACACGCGCTGTCCTTTTCAAAGTTCGGCTCCGTTTTTCAAGCTCAAAAAAATCGTGTCCATCAACGAACTGTACAAACGAACCTCTCTCAGACTTTTGCGACTATAGAGGATTTACTGTATTAGTAACAATATTAGACAGCCATTTAATGATACAAAAATACTTTTCCCCGTATCTAAAAAATCATTTAACAAATTAAGCGGCTGCTGGCGGTCATATCTGTCCACTGAATGAGGAGTGGAAAGAGTGCGGATCGGTCTGTCCACCAACATGCGAAAATCCTGGACCAACAGTTTGTACGGAGGTTAGTATTCAACTCATGGGAGCTATTCTGTAACTAATTGTGAGCAATGCTGGCCTTTGTTTTATCTGTAACAGAGTCGCCAGATGAGATAGAACGTGGCTTCATTTTCTCTCCTCCTTTTCCCCTTCCACCATTCCATTCCGATACCATGCGCACACTCCAACGGGTTACCCTCGGTTCGTCGACAACTCATTTCGCCGACACTGTTTTCATCGACGATTTGTCCGACAGTAATGTTTTTATGTACACCAGGCGTGGGCATTTTTGCCTCAATTGAGGCTAGACCGTCCCCACCGTAGCGTCCACTGTCCCCCACCAGCATCCGTCGTTACTATGTAGGAAGGACGTACTTCGTTCGTCGGAAGCAGTGCGCAGGCCTCGTGCATCGGGGCCACGAGGAGCGCCACTAAAAGGAAGCTTGGTGGGGCAAGCAGGCGTTTGAGGGGCTCCACCCGTGCCCACGCCTGATCTACACGGTCAAATCGTCGACAAATGTCTTCATCGACACGGTTTGACCGACACTAACACGGTCAAATCGTCAATGAAAGCAGTGTCGGTGAAATGGGTTGTCGACGAACCAAGGGTAATCCCACTTCAACGTCCCCCGCTAAGACCGTAGATCAGCGCTCGTATTTATTTACTTGCGACGACCGAGTTTCGAAGGCTACGCTCCCTCGACCCGGCCGCGCGTCTCGCTCCCTGTGGCGATCATAGTTCGGAGCTCCTCAGGCGCGTTCCGTACTCGCTATTCGTGGCGCCTAGGAGAACTAGGGCCGCTACGGGGAGCGAGACGCGCGGCCGGGTCGAGGGGGCGTAGCCTTCGAAACTCGGCCGTCGCACATAAGGCCAAATTAACAATTTACGACGGCAAAAATATAAAACAAGATTTTATTTGATTTTGGTTAAAAATGCTTATAAGAAGAGTGCTTAATAATTATCTTCGGAAAAGTAGCTACTTAGGGTTAATTGGGGTCAAGGGTCCATAGTATTCTAATTAAAAAAAAGCAATTTCACACTAAATTATTTCTGTACTTTGATTAGTGATATATAATCATCAGCATCATCATCAAGCTCCTGATGATCGTTGCTTTCGTTATCATTACCGTCTCGCATCTTTTTCTCTGAAGTTGGCTGTATTGCTGTTAAATATGTGTTTGCTGTTAAAACGGTTGTACATGTATTTACAACCACGCCATTTCATCTAAAGTGTCGAAACAAACAGTTTAACTACACGTTTTATTTGCATTATACAGGATGTTCCGTTTATCTGATAACGGAAATATCTTGTGACGCAGTGAAGCTACGAAAAAAATTTGTTAACAGAAATTGTTCGGTATGAAAGGTGATATAGTCTAATTTTTTGAGGACTAGAATGGTAGGGAGAGAGGATTTCAAAGTCAAATTAAGTTTTCAAAATGGAATGTCCTATTTTTTATAACAGAGATCGATAGAGTATCAAATTCTGAGTATAAAAGTGTTGACCTTCGTACGTCCTAAATCTAATAGTTAACGAGATATTATCGAAACAATTTTCTGTCTTCTTTGAATAATATCTCATTAACCATTAGGTTTAGGACATATGAAGGTCACCACTATTATATTCAAAATTTGATACTATATCGATCTATGGTATAAAAAATAGGACATTCCTTTAAAAAACTTAATTTGACTTTCAAATTCCCCTCCCCACCATTCTAGTATTCAAAAAAATTAGACTATATGATTGTACCTTTCATACCAAACAATTTTTGTAAACTAATGTTTTTCGTAACTTCAGTGCGTCACAAGATATTTCCGTAATCAGATAAACAAAACACCCTGTATAATGTTCAGAATGTTCACTAACACCAAACTTGTCAAATATATACTTTAACAATAGTTCATTACACTTAAATGACGAAAACTGGAGAAACTGTTCACTTATTAACATATGAAATAGTTCTCTTCTCGAAATCTTCATTTTCTTTACAACGTGGTCGACGCAACTAACTGTAAACAATCCGCTCTATTGATCGGGGGGGGGGGGGGGGGACGGGGACATGTTTTTTAATTTTTTGTATTAATTATAGGACATTTTCTCGAACTAGTAAAAAAAATCGGTGTACTAAGTGGAACTGTTTATAGAACTCTAGCTAAAGTAAGCATATTAATATTTTTTAAACAAAAATAGCATCCCTTAGAACATAGTATATTAACAGTACGTACAACTTACCTTTGTATTAACAATAATTGGAGATGAAAGTACTTACATACCTGACGCTTCAATATCCATGTAGAAAACTTGGCGAATTTAAATCGAAGAATATAGAATGACAGCAAGTACGTCGTCAGCAATACTGGCGCAATTAACTAATATTGGCCGACCGAAAGATAACTTCACTTTGCACAGGTGCACCAACTACTGTGTTGCGTTAACAAAAAAATTCTCACGCTACATTGTGGGCTGTTTCTTGGAGTACGTTATGATGGTATTTGTCACTAGTTTACAGAAAATTTTTATTTCTATTTTTGGCCTTATGTGCGTCGCGATTGTCGCGAGTAAGTAAAACCGAGCGCTGCCGTAGACGGACTGGCCATTAAAGAGGGGGTATTTACCTGTCTTCCCCTCGATTTCTTCAGTCTGGCGACACTGATGTGTAATAATTGCGCGCTTGCATTTGTATTTCAGCAATGCGTTCGAGGCTGCCAATGCAAACCTGGTTGGTTGAGAAGCAAATTGGGACTGTGCGTTCCTGAAAAGTGGTGTGGTACGTATATACATAAATGCTTTTATATTTGTATGGTTTTTGTCATTGAATATTTTATTACGCTAGATCGGATTGTAATTTTCACTCAATGTTATTTATATAAATGTGTCGCACTACTATCTAGATATCGCCTCCTTAATCGAACGTTTCATATTCAAAACCGCATTGTTGGATCTATCTGTAAAATTTGTTCTGCAATCACTTGCCATATGACCTATTATAATTACTTAATATTTTATTACTCAAGATCGAATTGTAATTTAAACTCAATGTTATTTATGTAAATGTTTTGCTCTACTCTATCTAGACAACATCTATCTTTAAACCAGAGATCTATAAAACGACCGCTTGCGTAGTATTTTCTGCATTGTGTATAAAATCTGAATTTTATTTATACCTCCCCTTTACCACAGCTGGGGAAAATAGTATTCCAAATACTAAATAGTAAATAATCCTATTTACTTTAAAGTATGTGTACAACTTCGAAAATAAAACATTTTATTTGATGCAGTAATTTTTCAAAATAAAATAATTTATTTGAGGCAGTAATTTTTTTGAAAATAATATTTTATTTGAAGGATATTAAAAATATTTGTATTTCGTCTTCATTTTCAATTTCAATTTTAAATATTATTCCTGAAAATAATGGTTCGAATCCAATACATTTATGAGTGTAAATCGTTTCTCAACGATAAGATAAACTGTATTGTTTATGCGGTTTCTCAGAGTATTATAACAATGCAAAATTATGAATGAGATATTGATGATTTAACCACCATTTTTCAACACTGTAATTTTCTCCTATTTGCAGATGATTTAAAAATCTTTAGCATCATCTCGTCCCTAGATGATGCTTCCAGATTATAGTCAGACTTAGATCGTTTCTGCGACTGGTGTCACAGGAACGGTATGGATCTTAACATTAAAAAATGCCATATTATGCGGTCCTCCCGTTGTTCAGTACCTCTTATATATCCTTACCGTCTTAATGACTGTATTCTCTCCTCAATAACAGAAGTTAGTGACTTAGGAATTCACTTCTCTTCTACCCTAGACTTTTCCAACCATTTTTATCACATTGTCATACATACACTTAGGTTGCTATATATTACCCTTGTCCGTCCCAGTTAGAATATGCTTCAACTATATGGTCTCCGAAAAGCGTTAAATATGAAATTATGCTAGAGAGAGTGCAGCATAAATTCCTCAGGTTTTGTGCATATAGGACAAACAACCCAATGTCATTCTTTGATCATAATTACTCAATAATATTAAACACAGTCAACCTTGAAACATTATCCGATCGTAGAACAGTTTCCGACCAGAGCTTTATCTTCAATTTAATTAATAATAATATAGATTGTCCCGCACTCCTAAGGCAAATCAATTTCTATGTACCTGAACGTGTTTTGAGAACGAGAGCAGGATTTCAAACAATGAAATCCAAATCCCCATATGGAATAATAAATCCATTAAATCGCATTATTGCTTGCTCTAACAGATTTTATAACAATATCGATTTTTTTAATGGCACGTTACAGGCATTCAAAACAAAATTGCGCAATACTATTTGTTAATCTTACCTGTACTTGTTTAGTTTCGCGCAGTCCATTTTTATGTAAATTTTAATTAAGACTTAGGTTAAGACTTTTTTTGTTATTTTTTTTGTCATGTCTTCTTTCTGTTTTTATCAGTTATACTGTAAAAACTGTATACATTTGTATAAAAGGACCTCGGTCCGTATATATTAATAATAATAATAATAATCAAATTTTATTTCGTGTTTCAGATTGTTAAAATAGAAATATTTTATTTTGATGATCAAATTGTTGAAATAGAAACATTTTCTCTAGAGGTTTAGATTGTTAAAATAAAAATATTTTATTTTCGAAATTGTACATCTTATTTAAAATACTAGTTTCTTTAAGCAAAATAAAATATAAAATATTAAATAGTATTTGAAATATTTGTTTCGTCAAATGTTTTTTTTCTTTGCATATTATTTTTAAAGTTATTACTTTTCTTTGTTACATATAAATGTATAATTCGGTTCCCATGTCAGCATCTATCATTGAGGTCAGTTTACTCTAGACTAGGGCTGTAACTTTTCCGCAGCTTCGAAGACTTCGAAACTTCGAAACTTCGGAACTTCGGAACTTCGAAGTTTCTGAAATCGAAGCTTCGAAATCTTCGACCTTCGAAGGAAAGTTACAGTCCTACTCTAGACCAGGCATCCACAGATGGACGGTTTGGGAGCCGGAGCCATGACGTATCTCGGACGTATGGAAGGGGAACCCACTAATTGTAAGCCTGACTTGTAAACAAAGCACGAGAGAAGACGAGTGGGAGGGGCGGGAGGGACGGAGGGAGCGCCTGAGTGGTCAGACTACAATAGCGTAGACGCCCACTCTCAGCATTCGTGGGCCCAAAGCGCTATTTGACTATTTTGAAAACGACAGAGCGAGTCCGATGTATACAAAACGGTGTATATACAGGGTGTCCCAGAACAAATGTCGTTCCTAGAAATGGGAGGTTCCTGAGATAATTCTAAGAGACGTTTTCCTTTGCACCAGTGTCAACTGCGGCTTTGTTCAGGAGTTATTAACGAAAAACACGAACCAATCAGAGCGCGCTCTGGGCCGCCGCGCCGCGCCGGCAAGCGAGTGTCGGTGGTACGCCGTGACATCGCAATGAACAAGAGTTTCGCGATTATGTGAATGCTCTCCGATTTCAATGAGCTTTGGATATGTGGTCAAGATCATTATTCCGAACAACATTTCTCTTTAGACTTTTTGGCAATCGGCTTTAGTTTACGAGATTATCGCGAGAAACTTTACTTGTAAATCCATGGGATCGATGTACTACTAGCTTCTATCCGATTCCAATGACCTTTGGATACGTGGTCAAGACCATTATTCTAAACAACATTTCTCTTTAGAATTTGTGGCTGTAAGCTTTAGTTTACGAGATTATCGCGAGAAACTTTACTTGTAAATTCATTATGGGTGTTCATAATAGCGGACACGGCCTGCTAATGTCTCCGAAACTAAAGCCGACCGTCAACCATTCGACGTTCGATAACCGACAATAGGGATGCTACGCTGACCTGACATTTTTACCCCTTGCTGGGTAAAAGGGCGGATGACGTTTTTGAACAGTTAACTGCGTACTGACTCTGCGTACCAATCTGCAGGAAAAACTAAACATGTGTTTGCCATAAATCTTACAGCGGTCCTTCTCGCGTCCTATTTTTCGTCTAACCGTCCCGTCGTTTTCGTAAACATGCTACAACCTGCATTTCGAATTTCGACACTCTAAATGCCCTTCCTAAATTCTTTAGAAAAATCTTGCGGAAAATCAGTGTCGTTCGAGCCGCGGTAGAGAGAACATCTCCAAAAACTTGTCAATTCAAAGCTAACAGTTGCTATTAGCTGTGTTTTTGATTAAGAAGTTGAAAATAATACTATAATGGTGTTTTGAAATTATTTTACTCTCTACTGTATTAAAATCACCTACTCATGTTTGCTACAAATGCATGAAATCCGCAGTCTAGTGATTGCATTACCTGATTGTTGTGATTTGTGCAGCAGTACAAGGGATATGGCAATTATTATTAGTGCATAACTATGTGTTGATAAATGTGAACCGTAATTGTGAGGGTGGATAAATTTCAAGGCATCTGTGTGAAGTAAACATACGAATTATTTATTGATTCGAAAGTGAAAGTGAAATTCTGGATCGTCGATTTGACCGCGCATCCCTTAGGCCTTAGTATACCAACTATCTACCACCGGCTGTGTAGTTCGTCGACCTGGCTGTATGCCCCTTACCTTTCGGTATACCTGAAGACATCTGGCAGTTCGTCACCGAGTGACCCAGTGACACACACTTCGAAGCAGCAAATGGATTTACGGCTGAATAAGCGAGTTTTTAATACAATCAGTTTCTGCTTCTTCTCTTTTTTTACGATTATCTCGTAAACTAAAGCCAACCGCCAAATAGTCTAAAGAGAAATGTTGTTCAGAATAATGGTCTTGACCACGTATCCAAAGCTCATTGAAATCGGATAGAAGCTAGTAGTACATCGATCCCATGGATTTACAAGTAAAGTTTCTCGCGATAATCTCGTAAACTAAAGCCGATCGCTAAAAAGTCTAAAGGGAAATGTTGTTCAGAATAATGATCTTGACCACATATCCAAAGCTCATTGAAATCGGAGAGCATTCACATAATCGCGAAACTCTTGTTCGTTGCGATGTCACGGCGCGGCGTACCACCGACACTCGCTTGCCGGCGTGGCTTGGCGCGGCGCCCCAGGGCGCGCTCTGATTGGTCCGTGTTTTTCGTTAATAACTCCTAAACAAACCCGCAGTTGACATTGGTGCAAAGGAAAATGTCTCTTAGAATAATCTCAGGAACCTCCCATTTCTAGGAACGACATTTGTTCTGGGACACCCTGTATAACATTCTGTATTATTTTTATGTTCGACTTATTTCCCAACGTCCACAAATAAAAAACATTCTAGTTAAAAAATAAAAATAACTTATAAATAATATATTTTAAAACTTAAAATTGTGGTAGGTATTAATTTCAAGAAAAAAAAATATCGGAAACGGGACTCGAACCAACAACCTACCGATTACTAGTATTTCTTGCTGCGCCCTCGACTACTCATTTTCTTATTAACCTTTCAACGCGAACTCCTTAAAAAAACGCGCGTCTAAACCGATTTTCAATGCAATTTTCTCGAAAAATCTTGAGAAGTGCGCGCTACTGCTTTGCTAAAATACATTTGGATACGCCATCTCCAAATATTGCAAGTTTCGGGAAAATCTGGTTGCCGTCTACCGTAGACTCTCCTGTGAATACGAGTCTACGCTCCCTAGTCTCGCGGATGACACTCACACACTTTTCGACTCACACGTGGCTCCCGCCGTTTATAGGAGTAGGAACAGGTATTGCTAGAAACATACTATGTACGTAACTACTTTTACGCCGACTACGCCGACCATTGCAATTGATTGTTGCAATTTGCAATTGATTAAACGCTCGCTCTGTCTCGCCCGTTTTGTATACATCGGACTCGCTCTATCGCTCTCAAAATAGTCAAATAGCGCTTTGGGCCCACGAAAGCGTGTGAGAGTGGGGGCGGTGTCTACTTTATTGTAATCTGACCACTCAGGCGCGCTCTCCACATCCCCACGCCCCTCCCACTCGTCTTCTCTCGTTCTCTGTTTACAAGTCACACTTAGTGGGTTCCCTTTCCATACGTCCGAGCTAGGTCACGGCTCTGAGAGCGTACAGGAGCCGCTCTGAGAGCTAAGAGCTGTGCATGCCTGCTCTAGACTCTAGAAGTCTCATTGTATGCGGTACAAATAATAATGAAGAGAATGATGAGAATCTACAAAAAACAAACATTAATCTTTATTGTGTTTATAAAACCAGTTACCAACGATATTCCAAGAATTATTGCTTCTAATATCTTATTTTTCTCTACCAACCCCTTTTAATTTGTCGAGAGCAAGGATTTCAAGACCGCTAAAAATATTTTATTTGTAGAACTAGATCATATGTTAAAATGCTAAATATTTGAAGACATGAAAAATATGTAGTAACTCGAATTGTGTTACGTAAGTACTTAAATTAGTTCAATTTTAATGTTGTCATTGTTTCGATACATTCATTATGACAGTAAGGGAAATTCGTTTGTAATAAGTAGACCGCGGATTTTATGCATTTATAACAAAAATGAGTGGGTGTAATTTGAGACAATAAAAACATTCGACGAATTTATGAACACTGTTCTAATATTTTTAACTTATTAAGCATATTAAGAAGGAAAATAGAGTTTTATTTCGCTTCAGTTGGTTGTAATTCAGGTACAAAATTTTTATTTTGCATAAACATTCCGCTGCCTAGTAATAAGTAACAGTATCAGTCTGCTACTCAATTTTATAGAAATACGCTTCTCAGTTTCTAATCAATCATTTAACGAATTAAACAGCTAAAAACAACCAAATCTGTCCATCGAATGAGAATTGGAACGAGTGCGGGACAGCCTGTCCACCAACTTGCGACAATCCAAAACCAACAATTTGCACGAAGGTTAGTATTCAATTCATGGGATCCATTTTTCAACTATATTTGATAGAAATACTAGCATTCGATGAACCTGGTCTAATCGCCCGCTTGCATTTCTGTTTCAGCAATGCGTTCAAGGCTGCCAATGCAATCCTGGCATGGTGAGAAACAAATCGGGACAGTGCGTTTCTGAAAACTCGTGTCGTAAGTAAATGTTTTTATATTTTTATGAATTTTATCATTCAATATTCTGTTACGCAAGATCGAATCGTAATTATTACTCAATGTTATTTAATAAGAGTGAATATGCTCACAGCGCACAGTTTCGATCAGATCAATGTTATTTATATAAATGTGTCGCACTACTATCTGAACATCATCTATTTTTAATCCAAGGACCTACAAAAACGACCGCTTGCGTAGTATTTTCTGCATTGCTGCATCTATTCATAAAATTAGGAATTTATTTGTATGTACCTCACCTTAGCCTATAATTTTGAAATTTATTTTGTTTTTGTTAAATACAAATGCATAATTCGTTTCCCATGTCAGCATCTATCGTTGCGATTAGTTTACTCTAGAAGTCTCATCGTATGCGGTACAAATCAGTTTAATAATGAAAAGCATGATGAAAATGTCCAGAAAGAATAATTAACATACACTATGTTTATAAAACCAGTTACCAACGCTCTTTTTAGAATTATTGCTACTAATATATTATTTTTCTCTACCAACCCATTTTAATCTGTCGAGGACAAGGGTTTTTAGAACACTAACAATATTTTATTTGCAGAACTAGGTCGTATGTTAAAATCCTACATATTTGAAGACAAGAAAAATATGTAGTAACTCGAATTGTGTTACGTAAATAATTAAATCAGGTTCAATTCTAATGTTGTCAATGTATCGATATTTTCTTTACGTCAGTGATAGATAAATTAAATTTTATAGAAATACGCTTCTCAGTTTCTAATCAATCATTTAATAAATTAAACAGCAAATATCAACCAAACCTGTCCATCGAATGAGGATTGGAACGAGTGCGGAACAGCCTGTCCACCAACTTGCGACAATCAAAAACCAACAATATGCACGCTGGTTAGTGTTCACCTTATGGCAACCATTCTGCAACTACTTGCTAGAAGTACACACTGGAAATGGCAATCGCTGAACCTGTTCTAATCGTGCGCTTGCATTTGTGTTTCAGCAATGCGTTAAAGGCTGCCAATGCAAACCTGGCTTGGTGAGAAACAAATCAGGGCAATGCATTCCTCCAAACTGGTGCCGTACGTACCTGTTTATATATTTTTATGTGTTTTATCACTTGTTATTATTTTATTACGCAAGATAATATATGGAGGGAAGGAATATGTTAACGCGCTCGATTTTGTTATGTATTATACATAATTAAATTACTTTGTCTATTAACATTGTCAATGTGTCGAGATTTTTTTTAGATCTGTAATTCGGCAAGCAGGAGCGCGATTTATTTGAGTTTATGTCAAATTCGACAATTCTTCGTTTCACAAGTCTATTTCTATGCGGAATCGCTGTTTTGCGTGCTAGACCGCTGCATTTACATGCAAATATACGTGAAATAGACGCAGAAACACAGATTCTGCAAAGGAGCGCAATTTATTCGAGTTTATGTCAGATTCGACATTCTTCGTATCACAAGTCTATTTCCATGCGGAATCGCTGTTTAACGTGCTAAGAATTTCATTTGTAACATATTAGTAACAATATCAGTCAGTCAGTCAATTTTATAGAAATAATTTTCTCAGTTTCTAACAAATTGTTTACAACTAATTAAACAGCTAATAACAACCAAACCTGTCCACCGAATGAGAATTGGAACGAATGTGGAACAGCCTGTCCACCAACTTGTGGCAATCCAAAACCAACAATTTGCATGCTGGTTAGTGTTCACCTCATGGAAACTATTCTGCAACTACTTGATAGAAGTACACACTAGAAATGGCAATCGCTGAACCTGTTCTAATCGTGCGCTTGCATTTGTGTTTCAGCAATGCGTTAGAGGCTGCCAATGCAAACCTGGCTTGGTGAGAAACAAATCAGGGCAGTGCATTCCTCCAAACTGGTGCCGTACGTAAATTGTTTTATATTTTTGTGTTTTATCATTTCTTATCATTTTGTTACGCCACGTGTTGATATTTTTGTTAATTTAGTAAGTGAAATTAAGTTGCAATATATTAGTAACAATATCAGTCATCCATTCAATTTCATTGAACTACTTGTTTTAATTTTGGTAAATGTAGCTTTGAGGAGACCCATCTCGGATCATATTCACCATTTGTTGTCAAGGACAACATTCTGAACAACTTTTGTGAATACAACCATCCGTCACTCGAACTTAGTTTCCGAGATATTCGCAAAAAACTATCGCTAATACTGTATTGAATTTTCCGTATTCTTGCATGCTCCGTGGCAACGTAAGTCTGTTCCGGGGCGGCATCTGTTTATTATCTGTTTATAAACACATTGTGGGGATCAGAACAGAGTGTCACTCTATATAGGGTGAGCTTTCAATTTTGAAAGACTACTTCTGGATTTTCGTATGCGTGGTCGGGCCGGCCTGACGGCTGGCCCTTTTCGCCCCCACCACCACCTAATCCTAACTAATTCTGATGGCACGATTTTTCCATTACTGGTTCAAATTCTGTATGGGGACTACATACAGGGTGTCCCAAAATTCCTGCATATCCCGGAAATGGGAGGTTCCTGAGACCATTTGACGCGACATTTTCCTTTGCAAAAATGTTATCCGCGGCTTTGTTTAGGAGTTATTAACGAAAAACACGGACCAATCAGAGCGCGACCAAAACGCGAGTTGGCACCGTCACCCGGCGCGCCAACTGTCTATTGGCCGACTGTGCCAACTCGCGTTTTGGTCACGCTCTGATTGGTCCGTGTTTTTCGTTAATAACTCCTAAACAAAGCCGCGGATAACATTTTTGCAAAGGAAAATGTCGCGTCAAATGGTTTCAGGAACTTCCCATTTCCGGGATATGCAGGAATTTTGGACACCCTGTAGAATGAAAATATTATGCGATCAGAATTAGTTAGGATTAGGAGAGGGGGCGGAGAGGGCCGGCCGTCTGGCAGGTCCGACCACGCATATTAAAATACAGTATTAGCAATAGTTTTTTGCAAATACCTCGGAAACTAAGACCGAGCACCGGGTGGATGTAATCACAAAAGTTGTTCAGAATGGTGTCCTTGACAACATATGTCAAGGCGTAGGTGATCCGAGATGGGTCCCCTCAAAGCTACATTTACCTTAATTTCTAATAATAAATCATTTACAACGAATTAAACAGCTAATGGTAACCAAACCTGTTCACCTAATGAGAATTGGAACGAGTGCGGAACAGCCTGTCCACCAACTTGCGACAATCCAAAACCAACATTTTGCACGGAGGTTAGTATTCAGTTCATGGGATCTATTTTGCAACTATATTTGATAGAAATACTAACGTTCGATGAACCTGTTCTAATCGGGCGGTTGCATTTCTGTTTCAGCAATGCGTTCAAGGGTGCCAATGCAAACCTGGTTTGGTGAGAAACAAATGGCGGCAGTGCGTTCCTGAAAATTGGTGCCGTACGTAAATTTTCTTCAATTTTTATGGATTGTATCGTTTATTATTATTTTGTTACGCAAGATCGAGAACTCTTGTTTTTACTCAATGTTATTTACAAAAATGTGTCGCTCCACTATCTAGACATCATCTATCTTTAACCCTTCGAGGGTAGGGCTGGTGCACTGAGTGCACCAATGAGCGAATTTTAACGAGAAGATCGAGGGTTATTTTGTGCTCATTTTCAATAAAACCGTTTTTTTGATAATGTCTGAATTATATTTAGTAATGTACCTACATGGATTTGTCTGAATACCTGATGATATAAAGTCAAAACTGAGAAAAACTGACCCAAGACAGCCTGGCGCACCGAGTGCACCGCCCCACCCGAATAAGGACGCGAGATCACCCCACCCACGAAGGGTTAATCGAACGTTTCGTATCCGAAACTGCATTGTTGGATGTATTTGTAAAATTTTTTCTGCAATCACTTGTCATATGACCTATTTTTTCTCATTTATAACGATTTTCCTCGAATTTCTCATTTCTCGGGAAATTTAGTTGAATCCGTTGCATATTATTTGGAAAATTTACGTCTATCCCTTGGATATTATTTTTCCTATTCACTATAAATGAATAATTCGGTTCCCATGGAAATGACTTTTTTTAATCTTGTGTAGATAAGAATTTTTTAAGCACTGAAAACTTTTTAGTTGGAGGACTAGGTCATATGTTACAATCTGAAATATTTGGAAAGAAGAAAAATGTGTAGATTATGTTATGTATATAATTGAATTAGGTTCAAATTTAATGTTGTCAACGTATCGATATTTTCGTTACGTCAGTAATAGAAATTTATTTGTAAAACATTAGTAGACATTAGCGGATCTTCCTGCAAAATAAAAATTTTCTACCTGAATTGCAACAAAGTAGAGTGAATGAAATTTATTTTCTTTCGTCAACATGATTAATAGATTGAAAACAATATAACAGTATTTTTAAATTCTTCTATAATGTTGCTCCTGTTTTAAATTACACCTACTCATTTTGTTAGGAAAGCATGAAATCCGCTGTCTATACATTAGTAATAATATTATTCTACCATTAAGTTTTATAGAAATACTTCTTCGAGTTTCTAATAAATTATTTGACAAATTAAACAGCTAATGGTAACCAAACCTGTCCACCGCATGAAGAGTGGAACGAATGCGGAACAGCCTGTCCACCAACTTGCAAAAATCCGAATCCAGAAGTTTGCACGCTGGTTAGTATTCAAAGCCTACAATTTCAGAAACGAGAAAATTGCGATCTACTCGTGGGAACTATTAATACTGGTATTCGTTGTATCTGTTCTAATCGTGCGCTTGTATTTGTGTTTCAGCAATGCGTTAAGGGCTGCCAGTGCAAACCGGGTTTGCTGAGAAACAAATGGGGATTTTGCGTTCCGAGAAGGTGGTGTTGTGCTTAAATGTTTTTATGTTTCTACGGGTTTATCACTGAATATTTTGTTATGCAAGATCGAACTGTAATTCTTACTCAATGTTGATTAATTAATGTGCAATAAATATTCCAACGGACTTCACTGCGATCATTTTACATTTAGAAAGATTGGCATTCTTGTTCGGGACATCTCTCTTTCGATATAAGACGATGACGGAGAGGAGGAGACGAAGAAAATCCCCTCTTCTACTCATTGAAGTTGTCAGCAAGGATCGTTTACTGCCCAAACGAAATCTTTATGCAAAATCAAAATTTTCTATCTGAATTGCGACAAACTGGACCAAAATAGCCAGATAAGCATGGGCCAGCGGCCCCTGCTCCGATTTTCCTGATTCCTGTCTTAAACCACCGTTGTATGTCTACAAAAACATTGTAAACATGTAAATTCCCCCGCACTTGAATGCAATTTACTCTAAAACGAGAAAAGATATGGACATGGGATAAACGGCAAACAAAAGATATAGATACACTCTATATTTCAGATTTTTTCAGAATTTTTTGCTAGTTATTTATAATTGAAATTAATTCATTAATTTTTTGGGAATTTTTAACTTCCCGATTTTATAGGGAAGTTATTGTAATGACCCCGAAAATCGAAAATCAATTTTTTAGCAGATCTTCACGTTTCATGGTGATTGGAGTAATTTTAGACTATTTTTATCAAAATGTCCGTATGTGTGTGTGTGTGCGTGTGCGTGTGCGTGTGCGCGCGCGTCCGTTTCTATGTAATCAATTTTCTCGTTAACGTTTTCAGAAAAAGTAACAACGCGATCAGGATGATGAATGATGCAATCGATGTACCCCGCTGTAACTTAGAGCTGATTAGATTTTGGTTCACTTTCGTCCAGTAGTTTTTTTAGTTTTTTTCGAAAAAAGTTCATTCAACAATACAATTTATACGAGAGAACGGAAAGTTTCCATCGAAGAAACAAACGTAATTACACAACAAATTTAAAAAAAAATTTTTTTTTAAATTAAAAAGAAAAAATTTTAAAAAAAATTTTTTTTTACCTTGCGCTAATGTTTCCGCTTACAATAATCGAAAATTATCCCACTGCAAGAGTGAGTTAATCATCTCTACTCCCAAGAATACATTTTCAAAGAATATTGATGAAAGTACAAAAAAAATTTATATTACAATCTTTAAAAAAACAATCAGTTCAAAACGAATTATTAACTGAGATTAAATTGAAAATTAATATAAACTATATGATAATTATTAATAACATTGATGTTGAAAACGGATTGGTTAATGGAGCACACATGCGGAATATTAAAATTTATTACTTTTCAAGAAAATACTAAAATTCCGTCTATATTGTGGTTAGATTTTCAATTGGCCAGAGTAGGAGTGAAAGTAAGAACTCGTTATCATGATTACATGAAAAATGCAAATATTCATCAAAATTTAACACCAATAATAAAAATCTGGAATCAAGTAAATATGTCGAGTGAGGAAAAATATCAAATCACACGTAGTCAATTTCCAGTGGTTCCTGCTGAAGCGATTACGATTCATAAAAGTCAGAGACAAACATATGAGAAAGTATGTTTCAATTTTAAAACATCGGAAAGGCGAACTATACAAATGTTTTATGTAGCACTGAGCAGAGTTTTAAAATTGAGCGGTTTATATATTTTGGGACAATTTAAATTAACAGTATCGAAGAAAACCAAGGTCAATACTGCAAACCCGGATAATGAGGAGTTGTATCGTTTGCGAAAAACTAATTAAGACAATTTATTTTGCAACGTTAGTATGCTATAACAAGGAACCAAGCGAGCAACGAGCCTACGATGTTCGTTTAATGCGACGCCATATAGCAAACATTTTGATAAGTAGAAAACTATTGAATTTCCCTGACAACGTATAATCTTCTTAAAACGTACTAAAAATAATGATAATAATATACTGCAACTAACGAATCGGGAAGTTCTTTGTGTGGCTCTTGGAGAGTCACACACCAAATAAAAAACATTAATAGCTGCAGGCCCTACTAGCCATGCGTACCACTAACCCTCTCGCAAGAGCAGTCCTACTCGCGAGCGAGCGAAGCGAGCGAGCAAAAACAACCCTAATTGCGAGCGAGCGAAGCGAGCGAGCAACAATAACCCTCTAGTTTTAACTATCTTCCCCTGGGTTGACACTTACCAAAAAATTCTAAAATATTGTTATGATGCTAACCTATATTGTATAAAAATCTCAGAAGTGTCCGTTTGGTGGAACAGTGTCAAAAAAAATAAAGTATGCCGGCGAACGCTTGGTTTGATGAGTAACGGCGCGGCGAGGCGCACAGTGGGCCAGATCGACGCGCTAGCTGTTCACGCCTATTTCATCATTATTTCAAAACATAAAGATCACATTAAATATATCGTCGGATTCGTCTTGGCGTCAGCTATAATATTATTGAATAAAAAATATATAGTTATAAATAAATAATCAAGGTAAACACAATTTTTTATTAAAAAAAAGAAATTATTTAAATTTTTTGTATTGAGATTTGTAGAAGACTGAGTACTGAAAACTCATGTGAATAATTAATAATATTTGAAAACTCTGGTTATTCAGGCATTCAAACAAGAGTAATCCATAATTATTGAATGAATGAAGTTTATTACATTTAATGAAATAACAAAAATGTGTTATTACTGTTGTAGCATGTATAGAATAATCTGGAAGAAATTCAGAATCGACAAGGTTCTAAAAGCTTCTAGAAGCATAGTTCGTATACGACCGACGTGAGGTAGCGACGTAAGGGGAGCGCGCGAAGAGACGAATCGCGCTTAACGACCGCTGTTGATTTTACGTTCGCAGTTAGTAACGAATTTATATAAATAGAGGGTTCGCGGAGGGACTCGGCCTATTTGTTATTCCGAGAGAGAGGACGAGGTAAGGACCATGGCCGCTCTTGGTTAGCACTAGCACCCCGGCAGGAGAGTACGGCGATAATACCTGGACGCCTGCCGGGAGAACGGAAGAGGACGGGAGTCTGTTCCTGGTCGCTCGTTCGACATGGAGAGTACGGCGATAATACCTGGACGCCTGTCGAACGAGAGAGAACGGGTCAACTTCCGGCCGCCCAGGCCTCGGCAGGAGAGTACGGCGACAATACCTGGACGCCTGCCGAGAGGGAGCGAGAGAGAATGAGTGTTCCTGGCCGCTCGTCTCGACAAGGAGAGTACGGCGATAATACCTGGACGCCTTGTCGAGCGAGAGAGGACAGAGTATCTTCTGGACGTTTGAGAGAGAGAATGAGAGAGAGACAGTTTACATGACTGTATTCTGTAATTCGAGCAATGGAATAATTTTTATACCTCACCTTCCTGTATTCATCTTCCTAATCCAAAATAAATTTATTTGTCCAGCATTTCCCGATTATTCCCTATCATTATGGCTACACTGTCTTATTTAAAGAATTACAAAAATTCAAACAAGATGAAGTATTATATTTTACAAAGTTACTGACTATATTTAATTGATCATACGGATTTTCTGCTTATAACTCTATTTATCTATGAATAAACAAAAATCTATACTATAATTCCTTTTAACAAAGGTAAAAGACAGGTCTTCAATACGGAAAAACTGCTGTGATGCTATACTACGATGCTGTTATTATAATCTCTCAAATACAAATGATTCGACTAGGGTAGCAAGAAGTTCGAATGTTTATCAATGGTTGTATAATCTAACAAATTCATAAAATAGGTCTGGGTTAGATCTTTACACTCTTAAGAGCTGCTGAGTGGTCGTCAATGCGTCTCGTGCAACGCGACTCGCCGCGGAATTGCGTGTCACGCGACGCTTTAAACCATCATAATTTCCAAGCTGGGGTCGATTTGGGTGTGAAATTTGCAGGATCTTTTAGAGGAGACGTTGCTGAAAATGTTCCACTTTGTTAGAGCATGACACTATATAATACTTTTAACTTATCCCTTGTCAAAGGTGAAAAACTTTGACGGTATTCCTTAGTTGACTAAGTATTTTTTTGATAACAAATTATTGCTTTCTCAACATAGATATACATTCTTCGTATAAAAAAAATTGGGCACTTATTCTTCAGTAGGTTTCCCAGTACATCTTTATGAAGAAAAGGAATTTTTTCAGTGATAAATTGTATCTGAAAAAGTTTGATCTTTGAACGCTTATTGTAACGAGAGTTTTTAATAACTTTAATTAATATTATCGGTTTCGAATGTAATGGACATTTAAGAAACGTTGTACATTCGTCAAAAATCGATATGACGACTTTGATTTTTTAGCTCATGAACAGCTAGCGCGTCGATCTGGCCTACTGTGCGCCGCAGCGACCGAGTCTCCTTGCGGAGCCTAGTGATGGGAGTGAACGGGAAGTCGGCGCGTGTACGGAAAAGCTGATACATGTAAAAATGCGACTAAATCTTCTAATATATGATTACAGTTGGAAGTCTAAACAATTATATTTTAGGAAATAGCTTACATTGAAGAAGAAAAATACGTGTAAAGCTAGTTTGTAGTAAATAATTATGAAATAATTATGTTTGTTTTATAGAATATTGAAGTGCAAACAATAAAAATCGTTTAGTTTATAAATACACAAACTCGAGCCCTCCCCTAACATCGAGCAGAATCTCTAACACTGTGACCATACAATATACTAGTCTCACATCACATTAGTAGTGATGTAATTATACATATCTGAATGTATTTTTCGATCAGTTACCCGATGCAATACAATAAAAATGTAGTTATGTATCAAAAAACATCGATGACCTTGATAACTCCAAAAAAATGACCTTTGAAAACAAATATTCTTGCCAGATACTTGGTCCATCGACACCATGCACATTACGTAACAAATATTTTTTGCATCGCAATAACCTGAAGAGATATTTAGGTGTCCTATTTTAGACGAAACACCCTGTATTGTATTTAATAAACATGAGTCTATCTATTTTAATAAAAATTAATGTCTATTTTTCTTCTATGGATACATAAAAGTTCATTGACTTTCACGTAATTCTAAGTAAGGCAAATTATTTTCATCTCCGGAATTCCTTAAGCAGCATCATTCTTTCTAATACGTATCGTAGACCTTATACGGAAGAAAAGGAAAATGAAATAAAATTATTTAATTAGTACTAAACTTTATAATTAGATACTTTTGGGATCAATTCGAAGCAAACAAATCTATAACGAAGAAACATTTTTTGCTGTTAATGCGAAGCTGCAGCTGTGTTTACAGAGCTATACGTGAACAAAGATTTCGAGAAAAAGGAATCATAATGGCTTAGTACAATCTTGAGTGCTGTGTTTGTCATGTGCGCGATACGGATTGCGTACGTGCGGGCGTGGGCGTATGTGCATTATGTACTTTTTCCAATTGTGGCATTCAATTGGTAACCAGTATTGCGTGAACTATTAAATTATAAATTTCAAACATTATATGATAAAGAAGTTTAACAATTTCCGAAAACAGTGATCGGTGTATTGAATCAAATTAATGTGAGTGTAATATTTCAGATCGAAAGTTAACACTTTACCTACCGGAAGCTTATTAATAGGATTTTCAATAATTGTGCTGTATCAAAATAAAGCATAGAAATTTTCTTTTACATTGTGAAATCTTAAACGAAACTATTAGATGACGTTATTCAGGGTGACGTGTTAGTTCAAAATGAAAATTGCTGTTGCTATTGAAGGTTCCATTAAAAAGTATTTAGCCATGTACCATAGCTTTTCAAAATTATGCAATAATCACCGGTCTGTAAAACGCCGAAAAAAGTGGTTTTTATTTTTTTCAACATTGGTGCACCACTCACAAAAACCTGAAAAAAATTGAGCATAATACTTTTGATGATATCTCATTGCTAAATTAATTCTGAAGTGGTACAAGACCTACTTTTATATGAAATCTGCATTCTTTCGATTTTTTCCGTGTTTTTCATTTTTTACAACCATAGTTTGCAACGGAAAAATCTGGAAATGATACCTAATATGTGGCTTGGTATCCGGAATGTGTCAGATTTTTTCAGAATTTTTAATTGTCAATATATAGGGAAAATGGGCCAAATACTGGCATTTCGATTTTTCTCAATAACTACCCTTACAGATCAGTTATGGGGCTGAAACTTGTTAGAGAGGGGTCTTTTTGAGTAAGCTATCGAATGGTTCAATCTCGATTAAAATCCCGCCGGGGGCGAATTTCACCCGACTATTTTCTTTTTCATAATTAGTGAACTTTGAGCACGGATATCACGGAAACTATGTAAGATAGCGAAAAACTGAATCAAATCAATCTTGTGGCACATTTTGTCAGCTTTAATTTTGTATGGAATGGTCTTATCGCTAGGACGCATAGTTTCCGGGATATAAGCGGAAAACAGAAAAAGGGGACATTCTACGTGCCCTTCTGCACCCCGCTCACCTCCAAGGAGTGGGGACTTTTAGTATGTTTACCTCGTAACTAGTCCAAACACAGACCCAAAGTTAAAAATTGTGTTCCTTCGATTTCCGCTTACAACTTTTCGTTGACTGGACCAGCAGAGAGATAAGCAGATATGTTTCTCGCAGGAAAGACACTGACAGAGAATATGAAACAGCTTGATTTTTTCGATCACGCGGGCGGGCTGCATTTAGCGAAGAAGCAGTATTTTTTGATGCTCTTTGTCTTGAAATATTTCGGGGTCCCGTACAGAGCCCTTTTTTTACCACGTTTTTATTAGCTCGCTTTCTTGTTTGTTTGTCTGTTACCTCACGTTTTTCGTTTTAAATCTTACAAGTATTTGCGTAGCTATTAAAAATTCACAATCACAAATTTTCAGGATTATCTGTACGTGGCTAGGAAAAATTATTTTATACTTCTTAGTCCATTTTAAAAACGTGGTATTTTTTAAAAATTTATTTTTATTTAAATAATTTTACAATTTAGCTCTTAGAACTTTATATACAACAAAAGTGTACGTTTCTATAGAAGAAATTTTTTTCTGTACACTTTTCCAAATGCTGTTTGTGTTGAAATACTCTGTATTAATACTTTGTATTATTGCGGGTTAGCGTACAGAGCCTTTTTTTGGAAAAAGTGTACAGAAAAAAATGTCGCAACTTTCATAGATGACTATACGACATATACCGAAGTAGTTTTTACAAAGCAACGTTCAGACATATTGATTGAATTTAAAAAGTATTTACAACGTATTAAATCGTAAATTGGTGAAACTATTAAATTATTGCGAACAGATAATGCGAAAGAATATCTTTTGAAGGATTTACAGAGTTATTGGAATCGGAAGGAATGGAGTTGCGGAGCGTGCAAACAGAACTTTAGTTGAAATGGCACGTTATATGTTGTTATATATACTATAATATAATATATACTATAATATAATGCTTTATTAACAACAGACGAAGAAAATGAACAAAATATTTTACAAATTTTAGAGTACTGACAACGGTGTCCGGATACAAATAAATCTAACTTTTCAGACGACACACAGTGGGCTGTATGACCGATTTGAGCGGCCATAGCTAGTTCAAAATTCGCTCAATATTGAAACTGCTGTAATTCTGCTAAAATTTATCCAAATTTGATGAAAAACAACCATTTTAAAGCTTGAGATTTCTACTTTTTTTACTGTATACCGTTTTTGCTGAAACGGATGTTTTGAGTGCATTTGTCCATAAAGACGAGCGTATTAAATTGTAAAGTTTGTAGCTATTTTTCAATCAAGTACTGCGGATTATAATCAATATTTTAACGTTATTCGTCTATTTTATGTACATTATCGAAAAGTGTAATCATTTATAATTAAAATATCTTTTAAAAATAGTTATTACAAAGAATAATCTCCGTTATTTATAATAGTATGGAAAAATGTTATGAACAAAATTTGCACGGTTCACATCAAGGTGACCTTGAAATCTCCTCTATGCCTCCACCCACGCAGAAAATGTTTATGTCACAACATGTCCCTCTCTATACCGTGCAAATTTTGTCTATAACATTTTTTCATATCACTACAAGCAAAAGCCAATATTCAAAACGGACATAGTTATTGCCCCACCCTGTATATTATTTAAATTTCATGTGTATACTGTTTTCATTACATGGAAACATTTGAAACATTTTTTACTGCGAATAATAATAGCGAGAAAATCAAGATGTCAAAACCGGATGAGACACCCTATACAGGGTGAGTCCGAAGGAACAGAACACCTAAATATCTCCGTTACTCTTCGTTGTACAAAAAAACTTCTTAGGACGAAATTACAGGGAATATTTTTGAACATTTTGCGTAACAGAAATAAGGCAAATGATTTATTTCATTTCAAATTTATTTATTCCACATTTCTGGGTTGAAGGTCATTTGTAGGTCATACTGTGTTACATGGATCAATTCCTTATTTTGTCAGCTACACCATTACGTTAACGAAGATATATCACTCCATTTGAAAAAACATCGATGACCTTGAACTCTCATAAAAGCATGACCTTGAAAATTTTTCCCTTACACCGTTACATGTGGGTCTTCAAACAGTGTAACTTTGTCCCAAGAGGTTTTTTTGTACAACGAAAAGTAACGGAGATATTTAGGTGTTCTCTTTCTTCGGACTCACCCTCTATAATAGCTGTTTATATGTTAAATATCTATGAACAGTTTTTAAGTTTATTGTTGTGAAATGTTATGCACTTTTAACGAGCACGTGCAGCATGTGCACATATTTCGTCTGAAAATTTGTATTGTACAATGATGTCTCAGTCCAACAGGTCAAGGTGTTGTTAGTACCTTAAAATTTTATTTAAAATATTACATCACTGTTGAATTTTTCGGAACAGTTGCAGTGGAGCGAAAACTATTTCAACACTATACAATTCCCATTCTCGAAAAATTGCGGACGTTCTAACAGCAATAACATTGTCCAACACCAAATTTGATTTTAATATACTGTTGGGTCCTTCTTATAGAGTTTTTTTTCGCTGATTCCAAATCTGGTTTTAATTTTTTTCCTATACGCACAGTTTTTGAAAAACATGGCTTTGAAAAAAAAACATATTTTTCAACTTTAAACAAATATTGTGATGTTATTATAAAAGATATTGAATTGTTCTTTATAGCACAAGATTCTGTAGACTTTGCCGAATACAGTGATATCCAATATTAATACATTATGATTGTTTAAACATGTTTAAACAATGATTAAAGACGGAGAGAAACCACTTTTGCACAAATTTTTGCGGATATTTTCGAATTTATCTCAAAAAATAAGGGTCCAGCCGAAAATCGAACTATACCACGCGATAGAGCATACTTTTATCTTGAAAACCCCCCTTGGAAGTTTGCAACATCGACGTTTTTACCGAGCCAGAAAGCAAAATATCTTCGCCTGACATGCGTTGACGCCAGTGGAGCTCTTCCACTAGCGCGGTCGTTCGTCGGGATACGGCGCGGCCCGGCGCGGCTACGGTGAAACGGCGCGTGGCTATAAGCGCGCTATTATGTCAGCTTACTTAAATGTAATATTTTATTAAATGTTATACTATTGTTATTTATTATTTATTAGTATATTTATTCACTACAAATTGAAAAATATGTTTTTTTTTTCAAAGCCATGTTTTTCAAAAACTGTGCGTATAGGAAAAAAATTAAGGACAGATTCGGAATCAGCGAAAAAAAACTCTATAAGAAGGACCCAACAGTATATTATAATCACAAATAAAGTTGAAATTTGTTGGACAGTGGAATCCATATACAGCATAAACAGCTGTTGATAGAAAAAACATCCGTAACCTTGAAAACTTGAAAAAATGACTTTGAAAAAATTTTTTTTCTCTGATACTATATCCATCTCCTTATATACTACAACTTTTGTTTGAAGAGTTATCACGTTATAAGTTAAGAAAGGAAACCATTATGACCATTATCTATTTCATAAGAACGCAGAGTATTTGAATCTTGGATATCGCAATAACTCGTTCGTCCGAACTTGTTCGATTCTTTTCGAACCCGCCCGACGAATTCGAAGTCGAATCGACGTGACTTTCTGCGACCCGACCCGAACCCGAACATCGGGTGGCCCGCGCACATCCCTAATATTTGTAATTATAAATATATTATATTAAATAACCTATTATAATAACCTACATCATAGCGAGTTATGATGACACTTTAAATAAGTAAATATGGCATATGGTTCAAATTATGACGTAATTAGACTCATTTTAATTAGAAGATTCTCACAAATACGTTGGTAATTCCGTAAAAAAAGAATGAAAAATAAAAAACTTTCCTATGTGCATTGACGTAATCGGTACGCAGCCTTTTGAACTGTGCCGGCTGCCTCGTACCTCAGTTCCTCTTTGTCGTTTACGTGCTGTCCTAAAAAAAGTTCTGATATGTTGCTAATCTAAAAATATGATCAATGCTATTTTTCAATATCTCTAAAAAACCTGCATTTGTCGAATCTTTGCGTGGTTTTCACTCTGTATAAATAACATTTTGAACCAAAAAATCGGGAAAAATCTCAAATATCAATTTTAATTAAATGAAATTATATTATTAAATTAATGCAAGTAAATGGGAAAAATTGACCGAAAATCGAATGGCGCAACGGCTGTTTAAATATTTTGAAGGGCATTTTTGACTACCTCGTTCGGCAAGGCCCAAATTGTAATATTCCAAGTACTTGAATATTTCAAGTACTATTTAAAACTATTAATGAGTTTCAACAACAAAATATTTTAAATAGAAAACTAAATTTTTTTTACAAATAAAATAAGATTATAGCAAGATTATAACTTGCAATAAATATCGAAAACTCGAGTCTGGCCAGAGACATTCAAGTTTCAGGAAACAATATTCTGTGATGACGAACGGAGAAAAGGCATGCGAAGCTCGAGGGCTTCGGTCGCCGTGGAGTGGAGTAAAACATTGTAACATGATACGGGTCGGGACGGATATATCAGTGTGAGACTACTAATCAAACAACAAAACTTAATTATTTACCATTATTTTCTTATAGGATTTTCCTTAACATATTTGGTGAATTTTTATTTCTTTATGAAAATGATACCAGATATGATATAATCCCGATGATATTTTCTTGTGCAATGAACGACGCAAGTTTCGGACACAAAGAAGGACAGCGTCGGGAAAAAAGAGACGCGGAGAGTCCTTCTTTTAAGATTCCGACTTCCGACTTCGACTGCTAGCTCTTCGCCTCGTCGCACAATGTATACTGATAAGCGAATCATATTTCAGGAAGTGGTTCAGTTCAGAATGAAATAAAATCATA